>JAZGTK010005456.1:0-20686 GCA_036877625.1 Ambastaia sidthimunki
GTAATAATGGTCTAGTTGATAATGACAACTCACCAAATAAAAGACTCCCTGCCATAAACAATTAAGAAGAACATCAAGTATTGTTACTACAATCTAAAGAACTTCCTAGTATGAAACACAACTCGTTGTGCCACACAAATAGTTGCACATAAATGTTACAGCCTGATAATCCAATAAGCACTCAATACTTGAAAAAATAATCAATTTTTAATTACACTTTACAATTAATTGATATTTTCAGAGTAACTGACACTTGGAATCATGCATCGCTAACTAAGAATATGGCTAAAACTGTCTTAAAAGGCAGCATAATTAAATTGTTTGCTGGGGTTTGAAACAGAGTAAACTGCTTACAACACATTCAGATATTTTTACATTATCTCGCTGGATATATGTCTTTATATTGGGAATAGCGTGGCATAATAAGGTTGTCTATTCCCACAAGGAAGCAACTATCACCGGTGCCCTTAAGCGTGGCACTTAACCTGAGATTGTTGCAGCCTGGGGGACTGTCTCTGTAGTAAGTGCATGGTAAATTGCTTTGGATAAAAGCATCTGCTAAATGACTGCTTACTGTGTTTGTTTGTCAGGTGCTGCAGGGCGAGTCTATGCAGCAGGAGGAGGAAGTAATGCGTCTGCGCAGTCAGGTGGAGTTTCAGAAGATGGAGGCCGCAGTGATTGCTCAATTAGAGGGAGACAGAGCTGCACTTGAGAGAGAGAGAGAGACCCTCAAGGCCACTATAGACTCGCTCAGAGCTGCTGTACGCAAGGTGAGGCAGGTCCCTTGTTGGGGCTTTCTGTAAAACACAAGATTTGAATTGCAAGGCTGGTGAAACGTTGTGACTAATGGTGCGTGCCTTAAAAATATGATGTAGCAATGACTGAATACTAAAAACCACAATGGGCAATGTGTTAAGGTGTGCAAACGTAGTGAGATTTTACTGTTTGTGTTTGTGCTACGCACACAAATTGACTTGTGGCTTGTAAAAATATTTGTTACATTTTTATGTATAAAAATATATATAAATATAATATATTCTATATAAATGTTTTTATAAATATATAAAAATGGAACTTTTTATTATTGTTGACCAAAGGCAGAAAACTGTTTTCTCAGGGTGATCAGTTGGAGTTGACCAACCAAAACCTTAAAGCAGATCTCGAAAGATTGGGAAGGAGTTTGGAATCTGCCAGGCGTCGTGAAGAAGAGTTGGAAGCCGAACTCCGGGATTCTAGCCTGGAGGCGGAGTCTCTGACTAGAGGGCGGGAAGAAGCTCTGTTGGAAGTCACACGATTGGAGCACGAAAAGGAGGCATGTCAGGCAGAGCTGGACAGCCAACGGCGTGAGCAAAGACAAAGAGAAAGAGAGATGGCCAGATTCAGACAGCAGTTAGAAAGCACAGCGTCCGCTCTTGAGCACAGTAACCAAAGAGCCTGCAGTCTGGAGGCACAAAACAGGTACAGACTTACAGATGGACTGCAGCATTGCCTTTAATTGAGTCATGCACCAATGTACTAAACTTCCGTTCCAAACTCATTATTGTCATTCTTGCATGAAGGAGTACTTAGGCAAAATGTCCTTAGACAACTTTTCCATACAATGAAAGTGGTGCTTTTAAATGCCAAACGCCTATCAAGCAAGTAACATAAAAGTATAATAAAAATCGTCTGGTGGGCAGTATTCAAAGTCTACTGACTGTTTGATAGATATTTGTGAGGAAAACGCTAAAATTTAGGTCACTATTGAGTTCATTATTGGTAACATTCACGCTTTGCATGTCAAACTAGTGAAGTTAATAGTGACCATGAATGTTATCTGTGAACAACAACAACAACAGAGAAAAGATTATAACCCAGTACCAACCAAAACGTCTGTCTATTCCCCACACAAATGAACTTTTTAATGATACTTTAATGATAACTGTTTGGTACTTACCATTTAACAGCACCATCCATTTTATGGTATGGAAAGTTGCCTAAGGACTTCTGCTTAAGATGTCCTTTTGTGATTCAGAGAAAACAATACTGGGTTTGAGTAGCACTGAGCTGAATAAATAAACAAAATGTGATTTTTTTTGGATTCATTTTACATTTATCACTAAACTTTAATTACAGATCAAAACCCTTCATACATTTATTTTTTTATTTTGTGAACCAAATAGCATATGAATATTATCTGTCACTCATATCTACCATCTGTCCACAGACGGATGTGTCAGGAACTTTCCCAGCTTAAAGATACATGCACACAATTAGAGGAGCTACAGAAAAAACATCTGCATCTTGAGACAGTCAATGCTGAATGCAAGGCCCAGATTGACTCCCTAACAAAGGTCTGTGGAGTGTTCACTGCGTGTGTGTGAGGTCTGAATCATAAAGGTGTTTATTTTAACAGATTAAGTTGCAAAATTAAGTTTCTGTTTAAGGTCCTATTGAGCGGAGATCTTGTGAAATTGGCCACTTTGAATCTATCTTTCTAAGAAGTAATTGTTTTTAGTTGTTCTTAGTTGTTCCAGAAATCTTCAAGTCAATTACCTGAGCTCCTTGTACAACTGTGCTGAAGATCTGTCATTTTAAAGGGGTCATATAATGAGAAAACGATTTTCTGTGGTCTTTTTGTGAATAAAAGAGCCTTTGTACTATGAAAACATACTGTAAGTTTTTAAAAACTCTTTTTGGAACCGGGCAGAAGTTTTGACTTTATTAAAACTAAACCTAAAAAAAATGTTTTTTCTAAATCCATTCTGATGACAGGAGACTAATTTATATGACCTCTTGAAAAATTGTGGTTTCCTAAAGAAACATCTATTGTATTGTGATAAAGTCTAACTTCAATAATCTCTCTCACAACCAGGATCTGACTAATGAGAGTGCCCAGTCCCGAGAGTTATCCAATCAGGTCACAGAGCTAAACCACACACTTCAGGAGCTACAGAGAAAACTTGAAATGGCAGCCACACAACAGCAAATGTCTGGTTCGGAGGCCACTTTATCACCCTCTGACTCACACACACAGAGAACACAAACCTCTGTATCAAACACACAGCCTCTGCAACTGACAGCCGGCCCCCAGGAGCCCACTGTCAGAACTGTAGATAAGGTTAACCACAACCAGCTCTCTGGCCCCACAGACACTCTCTGTGCAACAGAAGATTTAAACAACACAGGGAACATGCAACCTCACACAACGCCAGGAAGCCAGGAGGCTTTGAGTCATAGACTGATTAATACAGAGAGGGAGGTGAGATAAAGCACATAATTATAATACCCAGTTAAATGTCATTACATTTTTGGTCCCTGTGGGGCCTCCCGATGTCTGTCTGTAATTAAACATTGTTAATGCTGCCCAGAGATTCTTATTACATTTTAAATGAACAGATAATAACTTGCCTCTGATTCGCCTGCGATACGTGCTTAATTCTCCATCTCTTGGTTGTATCCCAGAATGCAATGCTGCAGCGAGAACGTGAGGTGTTGTTGGCTCAGCTGACTCAGTCTCAGTCCGCCTGTGCTCAGCTCAGAGAGCAGCTGGACACCCTGCAGCGCCATTCCATCTCACTGCAAGAAAACTGTGCTAAATTACAGGCCCTCAACACCAAACTACAGGTGAGTGCATGATTCAGTGTGGGTTGCATGCCTGGAAATGGACCCTTGACGTTGAACTGAAGGGTAATGTATTTCAGAAATTGACATTTGTTTAAATCTGAATTAGTTTTATAGTGGGTGGACACGCATGGATTTCAATTATACAGTTTCACCTGATACAGGCTTTTAAAAATTGTTATTAACATGTCATCGACGGCACTCCTTCATTATAGCATTTCCTTTTCCTCTCATGCAGGTGGACCAGGCATCACTCAGCTCCGATCACGCCTCAGTGTTGGCACGTTGCAATGAGGGCGAACTTCGCTGTGCGGCTCTGGAGGCAGAATCGAGGGTGTGGCTAAAGGAGAAGGAGGAGTCAGTGATGCGCCTGGAGGCTTTAAGGCGGGACCACGAGAGACTGACAGCTCTACAGCAGAGACAGGAGGCGGAGCTAGAGGAGTTGCTGGTTAAACATAGTCAGCTAAAAAGCACCAGTCGTAGTCTGGAGGCTCAATATAAAGACACAGAAGTCAGGTACCGTCCCTTCAAAAGAGTGAAATAAATTATTTACAAAAGAAGCTGAAAAGCAAAAAGCACACAAGACCATCAGAAGAAAATGAAATGTATGAAAACATTGGAAAAGGCAGCAAAATGAAAAATACAGCATAGTTTGTATGAAAAAATGTTATAATGTTTGTAAATGTAATAATACCACACTAATAGAGACTTAATGAACATTTAATTTCAAAGTTTTCTATTGGGAAGGACTGTATTCTGTATCATTAAGGTCTGACTTAACTACAATTAAAGAAATAGTGCACTCAAAAATGAAAATTAGGCAATAAATTACTCACCCTCAGGGCATCCTTGGTGTATATGACTTTCATTATCCAACCAAACACAATCAGACTTACATTTAATAATATCCTGCCTCCTCCCAGCTTTCAAATGGCAGTGAATAGTGCCTGAGATTTTAAAGCTCCAAAAAGCACATCTATCCATCATAAAAATAATTCAATTCTCCAGTTTAATAATAAATCTTCAAAAGGGAAATTATAAGTTTGTGAAAAAAATATTTTCAGCATATTTAGTGATTGATACAATATGTTTTAATGTAAACATTTAAATATATGAATGAGTACATCAATAACTTCGAATCAGACATTTTTACATTAAACAATTCTTGAGGGTGAGTAATATATTGCCTAATTTTCATTTTTTTGAGTGGACTATTCCTTTAAGCAGTCTACCAAAACCAAAAGGGGTTGTGCACGTACTGTTTGCCATGTGTGTATAAGGACAGTCCCTGTAATCATATAAACTTTCAGTAACAGTAAGTCAGTTACACACTCTGTACATAATAATCAGTGTCTTAATTCATGATATAGCAAATGACCTTTTATTTCAAGCTTGTAAAATACTATTAATATTGTGCCTGTAAAGATACAAGGAGCTGTTGGATCGAAAAGCTCAGCTGGAGGAAGTAGAAGAATCGATACGTGTGGAAAGAGAGAAAATGGAGAGAGTGACACAAGGGCAGGTGGAGAGCGAGAAAGAGCTGGAGAGACTGAGAATGGACAATGAAAGGTGAGAAGTCGGTATTGTGGTGACCAAAACACTGGGTTGCTGTTACAGTCAAGCAGATTCTTAGAAAAGAGGAAGTGATTTCAAATGCGGTAATGGTACGGCCCTTTAAAGTTACACCACAGAACATGAATCATAGCGCAGTTTCCAACAGTTGTTGCCATGGAGTGACAATGTGTTTGTTTAGCTTGTTACTGTGGTGAACAGGATAAAAGGAAAGATTTTACATAATAGGCTCGGCAGGAGGCAGAATACATTTGTTCAACGTGAGATTTGTTGGATAACTGTGTGTTCGTTTGGATTGGTTGTTTAGATAATGGGTTAAATGGATGGATGGTTGCACAGATACTGTGGGGGTAAATCTCCGGGTAAATGTCCGGTTTTAACCCCAAAGTCAAAGAAAAAATATATTCTATTTTGCATAATGAAAAAAGAAAATTGGGTCTATTTTACATTTACATTTAATCACTTAGACTTACAAATGAAGGAACGCACAAGCAATGTTTTATTTATTACAAATTATTAATAATTTAAAATGTTTCTTTTTTAGGACTATTAAGACTTTTTGCATTTTTATGACAATTTATCTCATTGTTATACCCCCACCATTCTCTGGATGTTTGACATTTGATTTTGTGTTTGTGTTCTTTGTATTTTCATTGATGATTCTCATGAGATCCTTCTTACTGTACAGACACAATGATTTTAATTATTTAAATCAACATGAATTATAGGCAAATACATGTATACTGTATAAATACTGTATATATACATGTATGAGTGACGTATCAATAGATACTGTTTTTGCCTTGAGAATGAGCAGTACAGCAATAAGATGAAGTAGTAATATGGTGTAAATTTAATGATGTAAATACATTTAAAGGTAAACAGTAATAAAAACCACAACCATGCCAAAATTCATAAAGCTGCATTTCCATAAAAAATTATCTTCAAATTTTGTCTGATTTTGGCATAAAAATGACCTGGATATGTCCTTCACAGGCTTCATGACATTCACTCATGGAAGTGCAGATGGATTTATTGATTTATTATGAATTATTTTAATTTATTAACTGTAGATTCCAGAGTCTACAGAGGGAGTGGATCCAGCTTCAGTCAGAGCTGTTGGCTCAGAGCTCAATTCTGCGGGCGGAGATGAGTGCGGCCCAGCTTGAACGGACCAAACTGGAGGGAGAACTCAATACCCTTAAAGAACAGAACCAACAGCTGGACCTTAACAGTGTTCGGCTCAGCAGCCAGTACCAGGTCTGACAACACTGAAATCAAACACACTACAATTTAAAAACAAAATAAATACAGTGGGGTCCAAAAGACAGAGATTAGTTTTTAATCCTAAATCTGGAAATAAAAATTAATCAAGTGTCACAATGTTAATTCCTATGAACAGAAGGTCAGATGTCTTTGCTTCTACTGAGGCACACAAGATGTTATTTGGAACGTTCTTAAATCCTGCTGGGATAACAAGGATTACTGGATTTTGTGGAGTCTGGTTTGAGAGCATACTGTAGTGAAAGTTCTTCCAATAAAATTAATTCAATTTCACTCAATACAATTCAATCCATATAGAAGCTTCAGAGTGTTAAAGCTCACTGTATAAAGTTGAATTTCAGCAACATTGAACATTTGAGAAGAATCACGTTAACTTTATTGTGATTAGTTTTATTGCTATATTTTTTGTGATGTAACGTGTTTGTGTATGTGCTACAGCTTCTTACCCAGTTGAAGGCCAACTTGGAAGAAGAGAACCGACATCTAGTAGAGCAGAACCAGAATCTAGCGAAAGAGAACAAAGCTTTGCTGGAGAGCAGTTTGGAGAGCAGAGACCAGCATCACAACCAGCAGAGAGAATACCTGTACAAACACACACACACACAGTGAAGAACCTGCACCCAACTGAAATTTTCCCATAATTTACTGAATTCTAAAAAGCATTGACTTGAACTCCAAATTGGAGTTCAAATTTCAAGCATTGAACTCCAAATTTCTGTCACTTTGACAGAAAAAACCCAAAAGATTCACACCTCAGCACATCAATGCTCATTTTAATTATCTCTCTGGGTAATATTTTACAATAATGATTATCTATACTACAACATTGGCTTCCAGCGAGGACCACCTGCATCAGTGAATAACCTTCATCTTTCTTCTTTCATCTGTCCATCTCTCTCTCCACCTCAGTGACAAGCTCAACGAGCTGCGGCGGGAGAAGCAGAAGCTGGTGGAGAAGATAATGGATCAGTATCGAGTTCTGGACCCTGCTCTGCCCGGCATGTGTCCACCCAAACAAGCAAAGTTAGTCATCCTTTAACATCTACCTGTAACAGACCTTCTCACCACAGTACTCGGTGTTTAAATCATCCACTACTTCCTGTTATAGCCCTCCTACTTATCTTTGAATATAGGCTGGGGGAGGGGGGCGTCTAATGACTCATCATCATGTCAATTAAACTTGTTATTACAGCAAGGTGTCACTTTTGAGATGTCTGACTAAAACTAATGATTTAAAAGACATATTAGAATCGACTATAATAGCTGCAATTAAATAGCTGCCACAGACGCAGATACAACTTCTGGTAACCATAACAATACAATTTTTTCAGATAGGAAACCAGTAGGTTAGGGTCAGTGTTGTAGCCGAAGATGTACATGAAAGAAAACTTTAGTTCTATATAGTTTTACAGTATGATATCTTTACAAATTTGACAGTATCTATACAGTATGATCTAAACAGTGGAATAGCTGTAATCAGTTTGTAATCCGTGTAAATAAACAGTTATTTTAATACACTACCTTGACATTGAAATTACTGTGAGGGTTGTAAGTAAATTTCACAAAGATGGGGGGCAACGTAAATCATCGAAAACAATCACCTAAACTGTCTCACGACCGCAGGAAGTCAAACTGGATTGCGGACCGCATGAAGAAGCTGATCAAGCCAAAAGCAGGAAGCAAAGAGGGTCGTATAGAGAGCCTAGCAGATGCTGTGGATGCCGCGTCTGGTTCTCCACCTCCTGTGCCGGGTGAGAGCCGCAGAGCTGAGCGCCTGATGTAATAACATTAGACATATTACACCACAGAGTGAAAGAGAGTGCCAATAAGTTAAGACTGCAGGGTTCCCTGGACTCTGTAAAACACAAAAAGGTCCCCCAAAGCCCATAACAATGAATGATGCTGTTACCCCACCACATTATGCCTTTCTGTTCTTGGATCACAACCAGACACAGTAATTCTGTGTTTAGGTGAGAAAGCAATGCAATGGAATTTGGAGATCAGATTAATATTGTGCTCATTGTTTATAACAGAGTGTAGATACCATTGATTTTGCATGATTTTTGCCGGGATATAAATATTAAGTATAACGGTACTTATTATGCAATACATTTGCATTTTCTAAGATTTATATAGGACATTACGTTTTTCTTCCCAACAGCAAGATTTTGTGCAAGTAATTTTATTTTTGTGTGTGTGTGTGTATTTGGATATGCCTTTCAAGGACATGCCCATGTTGTATTTTACCCAAAAATATAAAGACAAAAGGGTAAAGATGCATACAGATGAATCCGATTTTAATTCCACTAAAGATTTTTTTATTGTAACATTTTTATGTTAATTTATCATGTTTAATTTCACATTCAATACTGGAATAAATCTCTATGTTTTACTATTTTTTTAAAATATTCTCAATAATTAAAAATTTGATTTTCATTAATGTAGTACAATTTTTTTTTTATTTTGCTGTGTATCACAGTAATGAGAGTTTGGGGTGCTTAATTGTCTTAATGTTACAAGGCAAAAAAATCAAACAGTATTCATTATTTTATGGAAAGTTGTCATTGTCTTTAAATTTAATCATCTATCTAAATTTAAAGAGAGATGTTTAATTAAAAAAAATGTTAAATAAAAAACTTCAGTTGTTAAAATGTACCCTTTACCATTCCCAGGTCATGAGCAGGACCCCATCAGTGCTCCCGTCTCTCCGAGTATACTGAGGAGAGCTTCATCCCTGGCTGAATCAGAAGACCAGTCTAAAGTAAATCTGCGGTCTGGTCGGCGTAAGCTGGGCTCCAGGCACGGCTGGGCTCTCGGCAGGGGCAAAGGAGGAGTTTCCCAGTCCTTCAGTCCAGGTGACCATCGCACACAACCCCGTATTCGCCTGCGCTCGTCTCAAGCCACGGTCCTCTGGGAACAAGACGGCAGCCCCACACCCAGCCAGGACAGTCTGAGTGAGGAGGGGAGAGGTGAGGGGGATTATAAAGATATAAACTAGATGAACAGAGATGATGGAGTGATGAAGGGATAGATGAGGATTTAGTGGAATAAAATGTACCGTATGAAATTTTCTCTAGTTTGTTTTTGATAGCTCTGGAGAATTCCCAGTCATGTACCACCTTAGTCTCAGATGTTTCTTCTACAATTCCTGCGGAGACAAAAGAAAATTGATGCAAATTAGACAACTGTTGACAAACAGTACGAGTATAAAGACACTTTACGAGTATAAAGGAATCTCATTTTCTTTCCCTTGGAGAAGGATGCAAAATAAGCTAAGCCTGTGAATTTTTGTTTGGAGAATAAAACCTGTGTTTGTTTTTTAGTCGAGAGCGAGGAGAACATCTCACCTGAACACTCAGATGTTAGTCGTGTATCATCAGGAACAGAAGGTTTGTCAAATTTCAATAAACACGGTTTGACCCTTGATATGGAACAAAAAACATGAACAAAACCTTTGTGTCTCTCTGTCCTTTAGACTTCCACTCAAGCTTTGACAAGCCACAAGACTCAGAGTTCAAACAAGAGTAAAACAATCATAATTTTATACTGCTCATTTAACTGTTTTCATCCAACATTTTGACACAAATTTGCATTTACATTTATTGTACACATTTATATGCAACAGTAAAGCATACTGTGGAAAACAAATAAAGATATTTAATCAAATGTGTATGATACATTCATTATAGGTACATAAATAAGTAGCCTAATCTTAACCCTGCCTAAGCTGGTTTAAGTTGGCCTCTCTGGTGCTCAGCAGGTTATGCTGCTTTGCAAGTTGGTCTCTCAACTTGACTAGCAAGCTTAACGTTTTTTGTACGGGGGCATTACATAAATAGTCATACAAAAATATATAGACTGCTGTTCCTATTTCCTACCACTATGTGGCAGTATAATGCCCAGTGGTTGTGGATGTCCTAGTAGTGCCTTTGTGTAAGTATGATTATGAGTGTGTCTTATACAAAGTGATGCTAACAAGATATTTACGAGAGCAGATTAATTCATACTGTCTCATTGGAAAGACGCTGACACTTCACATACTTTTGACATTTAGGAGGGACGCAGATGATGGGGGTCTTAAAACAACGTGCAGGCAGGCAAAGATTTTTTTGACAATCCTTGGCTGGGGTGAATCATAACTCAAAAACGATAAATGGAACGCTAATACAATTCATGAATTATGCAGTTGTCATAGCAACATTAATCAAAATGCGTCAGTCTGCAAACCATTTTGTCAATGAATTGATGATATACTGAGCACAACGAATCCCAGAGATCAGACACTGTCATCCAGTTTGCCACATTTTAAACAATGACAAAGACACTGTATTCATAAGGCTTAGACTAAGCACTATAAATCGATTTACTGTCATATATAAGCCAAAAACACCATTTTTTTTTGTTTAAAGTGTTGAACTTTTTACTAAAAAATTAGGCAGAATTTAGGCTAAAATTAGAGGACCCCATGGGTAGCCTTCATTAGGTTGAGTGGAGAATGATTATTCTTTGAGGTCTGATTGCCTCTCACACAGGGTTCTTAAAACTAAGCAATCAGATTTCTTACATGAACCTACGCAGCAGCTGCAAGATGAGATCTTACTCCCGTGACTGTGGCATTTTTTGAAATTACAACCTTTTTTGGGCATCTTAAAAAAATAACTTCCTGGGCATCCCCTAAGAAAAAGAGCCTCTGGACATTCTCTCAAAAATGGTTGCCAGTAATGCAACAGTTACAAAAAAAAAACAAAAAGTAGTACTATGTCATTTTGGGAAGTATCATGAGGCAATATGATAGAAAAGTCATATGTCATATTACCAGTAAATATCATCTACAGTGCAGTAGGTTATCTATCGAATGCACAGACTCATCTAAACCCATTTGTTCTCTTTTTCTCCTTTTATCAACAGCTCCTGACGTGTACGGCCATACTCCCCCCACCTCTCCCGCCTCCATTCTCCCTCCCTTTCTTGTTTCTCCTCCAGTGTATTAAAGGCTTTGACGCTCTCAGTAAAAAGCTGATTTATTTTGTGGAGGTATCGATCGCTCTCTGCATTAAAGATTTTAATTCATTACCCCAGCCCCTTTTAATACATTAAACATTCAAAATAAAAATAAAATAAAATTGAGGTGGGTGAGAGGAGAGCACTCAGACACTGTCCACTTACACATGCACACACACTCAAGTGTTTCAATCACATTTGGATAAACACGCAGACATACACTGGAAACTTTAAAAGAGAAATTAAATAAAATAAAAAAAATAGCCACCATTTTTTCATCAAGATATAATTATAAAATTTCAGCCTATTTCAATATATAAATGCAATAAATCACTCTGAAAAACTGAGCACATATTTGCACACTCCGAATTACAGAGATTTACATTAATTAGTGGTTATTGCGTTACTATTATTATTTCTCATTATTATTCATCTAGCATTTTTATTATTCATTCTAGTGATCAGACATACAGGTTTTGCCCTGCAGATGATAAAATGGGCTTAAATATCTGTGTGGCCCCTTTCCAATAAAAGTCTAAAGATTGGAACATTATATAAACTTAAGGATGGACTTTTTTGATAACCTTAGCCTTGAAGTCACTCAAAACATCTTAGCAACCAGTTTGCCGCATTGTTGCAATAACCCAGAACACCCAAAAGCCACCCAGATAACTGCAACAAAAGAACCTTTATGTATTATCATAAATAATGTGCACATCATCAAAAGCCACAAGAGAATGCACAGGAAACTATGCAAAATACCCACAATGAGGGCAAATACGTTAATCAATGAGAAGATCCACCAAAGACACTGTACTCAGTGCCATGTGGGCAAAGCACTGTACAAATATGTGAAGATGGATTACAAAAATAGAACCAAACAAGACAGAGATACAATAGACCATTTTTTAAATGGAGAGAATAGGCAATCATGCATTTGCTCTCAAAATGCAATGCCAACAAATGACCTAGTGTTCCATTGCTACGCCAGGCGCTCATACCTCCATTTAACAAGTAGCTTTTATTGCAAATACTGCATTTGGGGCTTGTACACAACTCACACAAAGCCGGGTTTTATTGATGCAAATCAAAACATGATACATTATAATCTTAGATTTGTGCTTTAGTTAACTAGTTTTCAACTGGTACAGATAATTTTTCAATTTTTAATTCTTAATGATAAATTCTTCAGATGAATTTTATGTACAAACACTTTTAGTGTCATTCTGCTATAGAGTAATGGGGTAAACAAAGTATAATCTTATTTTAACTGCTTTCATGTGCCGTGGGATTCCTGCAATTGTTAAATATTAGATTAGTAATATTACATTAGATATAGGCTACACTTTTGTTAGACAGAAAGAGATGGCACTACTCCCATACAATACAGTAAACATCTTAAATATTTCAGTAGACACGAAACAAAAGACAAAACACAGATGCACACACACACACACATGCAGTAGGTAGATGCCACAGAGCTCTGCAGGAGATGCATCTTAACTTCTCTAAAAATAATTTTCTCACATTGTGTTATGCTGCCGCAGTGTTTACTGTAGGAGAACAAAAGTAAGCTGCCTATTTAATTAAAGGAACTGTACAGCCGCATGGCAGAGTTTTCACCTGGAACCTTCACTCTTTGGCCCTGCAAGACGACTGGCATAGAAAAGACGATTTGTCTTAGAAAGACATTTTGCCCATTTTGATAAACATTCTTATATGTAACTTTAAAAGTTCAAATGTGTCATCAAAACTCCCCCCTCCATCACCTCCTCTCCTCCACCCGGTTTACCTTCCACTCCCTTCAATGTTGGTGTTTCTGGCTCTGACAGGCTTTCAGCTAGTAAATCAGTGAATTGATCATGAGGGGCAGCAGAGTGTCCTGGGTTCTGCTAAAGATCCATTTTCATTTCACAAGCAGCCCCTCCACCCCCACCAACGTCTCCTCCAGCATCTATAAACATCAGCAACTGCTCCCCCCCAACTCCTCGTGACCCAATCTAACTCCTTCGACCTTTTCTCCATCTCGCAATCTCTGCATCTTTTACTTACTCGCTTTCTCAATTAGTTGATGTTTCTTGTTCTGCCCAGGAGCATAATTTTTTTCATATGCAAGGGTGCTATTGTTATGAATAACGTAGACCGTAGTGTGATATCGGCTTAGTTCACAGCTCTATAAAGAAGAAATTAATTTCCAGTAACTCGCATTCTAGAGAAAATGTGGCTAGTATTTTTTTCCCCACAAACAATTTGTTTTTTAAAAAAGCCAAATAAACCAAATTAAATTGCAACTTAACTTGACAACCAGTGATCAACAGATATTTTGCTATGTTCCATGGCAAAAAATTATCTGCATGATTGTGTGACTCCAAACATTAAAGAAATGAATGTATAATACTGTATTTCATTTATTTTATTTTTGTTTTTGAATGTATTATTTTAAACAAATGAAAGTATTTATTTACTTTTGGTAAACCTTTGCAATAAGGTTCCATTAGTTAACATTATATAGGTAACATGAACAATGAGCAATACTTCAACACCATTCCTGTTAAAAAATGCAGCAAAAATATGATGCTCATTTTTAGTTAATGGTAACAAGTGCATTAACTAATGTTAACGAAGGGAACCTTGTAACGCAGGGATGGGGAACCTCCTGGAAGCAAGTGTCCTACACAGTTTATCTCCAACCCTGATAAAACTCCTGCTTGTAGCCTTCTAGTAATCCTGATTAACTGGTTAAGGTTTGTTTGATTAGGGTTGGAACCAAACAAGGTTGCCCATCCCAGGTATAAAGATTCTCCGCTAAACCTTTTGTGAAAATTGCATTCAAATATTCTACTTAGAATATTCAAAATCCCAGAGGGCAGTTTACATGGGCATGTCGCTTTTGGTTCAACGCAAAAGATAAGACCAGATTTAAACAACAGCAAACTAGAAATCCAGAACACCAAGGTAAACCGGCAGGGCTCGCAAGGTGAGCTCGGTATGACTGACAGAATGTGAAGTTCTGAGCCCGACGACACACACAGAACGCAGCTGGAGGGAGAGACAGAAGCGACATGATAACATCATTGAAAATGAGAGCACCGGGGGCATGGGAGAGAGAGATAAGACGAAGAGAGAAGACAAGCTCTCATCTCTCACCGTGGTTCTGCTGCAAGCCTATAGAATCCACTCCAGTATAATCTTGACTGAAGGGTTCCTATTTCAGCAACAGCCCCACACTGGCTGCTTTCACTGTGCCAATACAGCAAATTAAATAACACTTTACTAAGAGGGCTAGAGAGGGACGAGGAGAAGGATCGAAAAATGGAGGAAAGGAAAGCTAAGTGCTGATGGGATGGTGATGAAGACTGGATTTAGGATAATTATTCCAGAGCGCTTCCCCGCGTCCCCTCTCGTTCGTTTGCTTTTCCCCCCTCCGCTTTCATTTTTTGGAGACGCTCGCCTGATGACAGTATCTGAGCCGCCTGTCGCTTATTAAAAAATGAAAATTGCTTCATATGAGTTTATTAAAGTCATCTCTCTCCCTCTGTCTCTTCTTCTTTCACAGATAGAACAGCATGCCGAGATAAAAGGACACACATCTTGTTGGGAATGGCTATTAAAGATGTTCAAATTGTTGGACACAAGTGGTGAAAAAAATAAATCTTGTAACAATTGTGAGATCCCGCCTATGACAGGGGAATTTGTGTGACACAGGAAACAAAATCAATCTGTGTTAATATATTTCATCTGTTCTAAATCCATCTGCTGACATTATACTATTAACTCAAAGGCTTACGGTGTAATTAATGAAAGTTGCATTAAGAGCGGCCCTGGCCATTAGTTCAGAGAGAGAAGTTGACTTTAATGAGAGCCTTTTATCATACTGGAAGACAGAAAGTACACTGAAGAAGTAGAAATAGTGCACTTTCATTATAGGTTAAGCATTACAAGCACTGACACTTGATTTTTTTTATTGCTTTAATTTTAATTTTTTATTAAATATTCACAATATTCACACAGGGTATAGATCAGCTTTTTATTTCTAAAAAATCATTTCACGTATTACAAAAAAATTGTTCCAGGTATGAGTAATACATTCTTAGAATAACGCATAATAGTGCTTACATGTATAGACTATGCTATAACCAGATTTCTAAGATACTGAAGAATTGTTTTCTGAAAGACTTTGTCTGAGATACCTTCTGAATAAATGGAAAATCAAAATGATTAAAGATAATATTAGACAAGACATTCAAGCTGCTTTTTCCATTCAATAAAAGTTAATGATGACCAGTGAAAAATCACAGGTTTATAGTGACACTGGGGAGAGTAAATGACAAATTTTGGGTGTCCTTTAGACTTCAGGAGACTTCAAGCAGTAACTGAATTACATGTAGCAGTGTTTGGGTGATGTGAATGAATCAGACAGTGTCAGACTGCTGTTATTATCACTGTTGTTTTGCAGACATCAGGTAAAAAAGCCAGACACACTTATGTGGCAGAAAAGACGCTTAAACTTGTGTAGCGTTTCCACAGCAACTATGACATCTCCTCATAATTTGCTCTTTGGTGGTGAACCTGCAGGTGAAAAACAGGTCTAGTAGAGCTGAGAGCACACGCATACATTAACAATCACAACTGTATACCAGACGGCAGACGTGAATGAATGCTGCTGCCACTGTGATGTCATAACTGTGATTATCAGAGGTTCGTCCAACATGTTACATTAAAAGTGTTATCACAGTAGCAATTTTTGAGTCAATATGTTTGCGAATATTGTATAAAGATGTAAAATCTAGTCATATGAATTAATACATTCATCAGTGTGGTGCGTTGTAATTAATTTCGTTTAACGTCGCAAACACTGCATCCAATTAAAATGCTAATGCAGTCAGCGTTAGTTTGTTAGCGCTGCGAGCAGCACGCATACAGCTATCACACAACAGCTGAACTGAAAGAATGAATTCAAATCACAGTAGTTTGTGCCCTCTGTTTCAGAACACACAAGAAAACAAAATGAAGAGCACTGATGTCACAGTCTGAACCACCAATCAGCCGTCTTCAAAATGACGTCTCAGTCTGGCCAGTCGGCGACACACATCTTTATGTATATATTAGTAATGTGATGACGGCACAGAACCACTGGGTTCACTTTGTTCGGAAAATATAAGCAACCAAGGGTGATTATGAAAATTTAAACTGTAAATAATGACAGATGACAGCTTTCTATTTCTCACAGGAAAATAAAATAAAATCAATGTTAAAACATAAAATGTTTTTAAAAAAAAGTTAATTGTAACCTAATGGACATAGAGCAAGATTAATGTTGAAATGCAGTCGCTCTAAAAGCCCTTTAGCAGAGATACAAGTTACTGTAAAGTGTGCATGTGCGAGTCAGTGACAGACCTTGTGGGAAGTAGGCAGACAGTCTTGTTTCGTACAGCTCTTTGTCAGACTTCAGAAACACGCAGAAGATGACCCGGTCCAACTGACAGCAGATAAAACAGGAAAGACGGAAATAAAATAAGAATGACAAATAAAAAATGAATGAACGGAAATGCACAAGCTGTGATTTTTCACCAGAAACACTGAATCTTACACAGGCACCTGTACACTGCAACATCACAAGATACAGAAAATAATTTCTATTTGTTCCTTTGTCTGTAAAAAAAAAATGACAGCACAACTTTTGGTTTTCCATTGAAATACATTTTCGTTTGTTTTTATGAACTGAGGAATGCGTCAAAACATCTAGCCTGTTCAAAACACTTTCACTTTAGCATATTTAGCACATTCTAATGTCTGGGCCTTTCTAGATGGAGAGGCACTGAGCCAATGACCTAACTGTCCTTGACAGAACACCAGCACCAGTCCCAAAAGCTTTGTGGCAAAAAACAACATAAAAAGAAAACACTGAGATCTATGCCAGCATCCTAGAACCTCCATCTCCATGACAACAGTGGCAAGGGCAGGTGGGCTGTTCCTGCTTCTAATCATGTTCTTGTAACACATCATTGCATCCAGCCAGCACTCCTCCTCTGCCCTGAAATCTCTCTCTCTCTCTCTTATTGTTATTTTCTTTTTTTCATTCTCTTTTGCCAAATGTCTCTCTCGCTCACTCACTCACTCACCCTGCCTTGCTTTGTCTGTCTCATTCAGATTCAAATTCAAGAAGCTTTATTGGCATGGTAAAAACAGGGACGGGCGGATCGATCTTAAAGTATCGATACTTCAAAAACTGATGTCGTATAGGTGATCCACACAATAAAATATTGATCTAAAGTTATTATGATTTACTTAGTATGATAATTAATGCACTCCATAAGCTTCATAAATAAAACAAGTAACAAACGCTTTAAATCACCAAAGTATTTGTGTTATACATGAACATGTCACATAAAATTGCTCTTATCTCGTTTTTTGTTTTTCCGCGGGTTAGCATAGCGGCGGGTTAGCAGTCAGCAGAGCTCTGGTTAATTAGCGCACTGTAATTACAGCGTCTCTGTCATTTTGCATGTCTGTGGTGTAAACGAAGGCGAGAGCAACTAAGCACACGGCTCAGAGTGAGATGAAAGCTCAGGACAGGAGAGACAGATCAGTGAATCAGTGAGGAGATGTGGAGGAGGAAAAAACAGTCACAGATGTGCTAAGGGAGAAAGAAAGGGAGCGTGGCCGCAGTGTGTGGAGAGCAGAAGTTCTGCTGAAGATGTCCTGACGGCTCATTTCCTGTTAAATCTTCTCTTGACTCACATTAACTCACAGGGGCCGGAGATTGTCAATGTGTTTGTGGATTTTTTGTATTTATGCTCCTCTGCCCATCTCCGTTAGGAACCAATTAAAACTGAGGTTATATATACATATACGTGTGTGTGCGTGTGTTTGCTGACTCAGAAAAGAAAGTCCCTATGCAACTACCATCTGTTTGCCTTTGTGTGTGTTCCTTATAGAATAATAACAACAATGGCAAAAAAACAGCAATAGGGAAATGAGACACACACACCTTCTCATGGTCTTCCTCCAGGTAGTCTCTTATTGTTTTCAGGGCAACTTCAACAGCTTGATCAGGTGGATATCCTATAATGACACACGTCACATATCGATCTACGCACGCAAAACACTTCAGACACAGCTGACACATTACATGCACTTAATAATTTTGACGCATTTTAGATTTAGGAATAAAATAGCATCCCTAAATGGGAACATTTACTGGGGCAGAATTGCGTAAGATAATAAGACTTGTTTTCTGGGAATATATCATGAATTAGGTTCATTTTTCTCATCCCATTGGCAAATTGTTTTTTCATAAATCTTAATTCATTTTGTTAGAGTTATGCTTAAAACCAGAAAAACAATTTGCTAATGGGACAAAAAGAATACATTTTCAATCAAGATATATTGTCTGAAAAAAAGTCTTAATACCTTATGCAATTTTGTTTCTCAAGTAAATTTATCTTGTTTTAAGAATATTAAAATATTTTACTGGAAACAAGATAAAATACTGATTAAGAAAACTTTTTTGTAGTGAGTCCACTGACTTTTTTTTTACCAACAGATAAACTCTCACCATTTATTGTAAATTATTTTTACTCTGTTAAATCTTCTTATTCACTAGTTCAATTTAAATGGCCCTGCGGTATGACAAATGAATGCAATGACAAACTTCCAGGTGGTCACACAATTTATATAATAACAAAGGCTGCATGCATTACAATTATAAAGAACTAACAAAATGCTTTTAAAAATAATTTTAGCTGAAATATAGAAAGTTATGTCAACTTCCCAAAGTACTTCACGTCATCTACCAATTTACACGAACTAAATCAAACAGGAAAAAACAACAAAATATAAGCACACATATACACACATATTGCTTTAATTGTAGTGCTATAATTATGATTGACTAAGAAGGTGTCAAAGATCAGCTTGTTCACACCTTGTTAACGCTTCTCAGTGGCACCACATTCTCTGCATGAAGAGTTTTCTTCAGGAAAAAAGGTGGTTGTTTTTGAAAAACTGAAGCTGTTCGCTGGGTTCATTTCTAAGTTTAATCTCAACACATATGGTTAAGAAGGGGGCTTATAATCACAGTGACACGCTCTTGCTCGTAATCTCTCTAATCCCACCCTTAATCTGAAGATCCCTCATGTTACTGCAAGTGATATCCACATATCTCCCAAATTTCCAAAAATGAGACCCTACTAAACAAACAACTACAATTACAAGCACACTATACGCAGAAAGGTCACAACAAAGCTAAGGTTTATACAGTACCATACATTATGCTGTTCATTTATCATTATTTTTAATCATAAATGAGTCCATTGAAAACGCTACATTAATCAACCTCTAATCAATTGCATGGAGTTAATTATAGACGAGAACAAAGAACATTTAGAAATCAGTGATGCAAGGCAAAACAATTAAAAATGAATTGACGAAGTAAACATTGATTGAGAAAATCTTTAAACATTTCACCTACCGTAGACCCCAGTAGAGATACAGGGAAAGGCCTAGACAAAAACATCCAAGAGAAATACCTTATTAAACATCTAATTAAAACACCAATTCACACTTCTAATGATATAACACATTACAAAGAAGCTTCTAAATGTTCCTCTAAATAAATGCGTGTTATTATAGAAAATAAAATAGTTCACAAAGCATTTAGTGTCGCACCTATTAATACAAAACAACAATAGCTTTTACAAGGGAAAACAAATGTAAATTGATTAATTACAACCCATTAAAGATACAATCCATTACTAATGACACTGGGCTAGTTGTGTCCCAGAGCTAAAGGCCGTAAAAACAAAAGATTTACTTTAAAACAAATGAAGTGAGTCACATTGGGATGCTGCTTTTAAAGGTATTGGCTGTTATGGCACCACTTTCATCCTGAACTCCAGACTGTATGCAAACTACTTTAAAATGAATTACAAAAAGACCTAAAACCTTTCAAACCTGTGTAATATTCTTTCTTCTGCAGAACACAGGTGATGTTATTTGGTGACTGTCCTTGACATGCAATGAAAGTGAATGAGGCAGAGGCATTTTAAGTTCCAAAAGTGTCAAAAAAATAACTTTCTATAAAGAATAAGAGTGGCCAACACATTCAACGAAAAAAAAATCCTATTGTGTTGCACAGAAGAAAGAAAACCATTCAGATTTTGAACAACATGGTGGTGAATAAAGGATCTCAGAAAGCAGAAAGGTCCTATCTAACAAAAGATAA
>JAZGTK010005457.1:0-22411 GCA_036877625.1 Ambastaia sidthimunki
TTATTAAATTAGTTGTTGTATATCAGTATGTTGTAAGCACCGCATTCTGCATGTTGCTCCCATATGCAATATATGGTTTATATTAGTTACATTAAATCGGTAAATGTCATCTTTACGTTAATTTATTTGTAACATAGATTACCTAAATACAAACACATACGAAAGCATATCCTACAAAATAAACCTAGAATAAATTCTAGATATTGCTCTAAATTGCAATTTATAAGAGATATGTATTTAAATTTCTGATCATAAAAATTACGTCAAAAGTGTCCTGTGCCGGCTAACGTTATCTCAAAGTTATTAAAACGTTCTTGCAGTAACGTTAGTAGAATTTATAACGTTATACATCACATATATCAAAAAACGTAATGTTTAGGTTGTTAGTGGAACGTTTTAAAAACGTTACGGAAATAAAAAAGCTTAAATAACGTTCTGAACCAAGCAATGGTTTTAATACGACTTCTACAAACTGGACGTTTTCAACGTTCTCAGAACTTTTAAAAGAACATTTTTTTAACGTTTTATAACTATTACAAATGTTAGGAAAACGTTGTCACAACCTAAAATTGTTAGCTGGGCACTTGCTTGAACCATAGATATGTGTACGGCTATTGTCCAATAGCGGATCAAGATATTGGCACGTGACCTTGTCGGTATGTCACATGTCAGCTGTTCCTCAGCTGATCGGAAGTACAATCGATAGTTGCTTGTTTGTTTAATCCTCTAACGATTAGCGATGGCTGATGCCATAGCAGATACGAGAAGGCTGTACACCAAACCACAAAACCTAAACGATGCGTACGGGCCACCGAGTAACTTTCTAGAGATTGACGTGTCCAACCCCGAGACTGTTGGTGTCGGTCGGAACAGGTTTACGACTTATGAGATCAGACTGAAGGTGAGCAGCGAATGCTGGCCTGATCATCAGACCCTTGACTTCATTACTGGGCACTCTGATCTGTTTTAAACTTCTTAATACGATTAAAGTAACTAGCAATGTAGATTATTACGAGTAGAAAATGTTCAAGCCAAGCTCATGTTGGTAACAACCCCAGTTAACAATTTAGGTTGTAAGAATGTTTCCCTAACATTTCCATTAAGTAACAGAAACGTTTCAAAAATTGTTTTGAAAGGTGTAGAAACGTTCAAAACGTTGCATTAATGTTTGTATAAGAACGCCATTTAAATGTTTCTAATTCTGTAATTCTTTATAAAACGTTCCACTGTCTGCTTAGGAATAACATTGTTGATGCATATAAAACGTTAAAAACGTTCTACTAACGTTACTCCAAGAACGTTTTTGATCACTGCGAGAAGTTTTAAAGAACATTAGCCAACGATCAGAGAACATTTCTTGTCAGCTGGAACGTCACGTCTATAGTACTATAAGGTTATTTGTTTATCCAGGTGTTACTAGAAAATTTGCTAGTAGAACATTTGTATGTTATTTTTTTGTATATTTTTGTGTGATCAGATCAAGTCATTGTGTTTTGTGTGATCAGATCAAGTCATTTGTAGCAAGCTTCACATATTGCCTGACCACACCCCCCATGCCAAGATAATAGTACTTATGATAAAAATGGTAACTGTAAACTTGGTTAACAGTGAAGTCTTGCTTACCAAGAATTGCGTTGACATAAAGCTTGCATACATGATTTGCTGACCAAAATTATTTGGAATTAGGGTTACAGAGGAAGTTTGAAACAGTAAGAGGAAGACACATGGCTCTCATTCTCTGTTTTTGTTTGTGTGTGTGTTTGCTTGACAAGTTTCTGTCCCTTGTCTTCACAGGAACTGAACCTGAAATTACTATGTCCACCGTTTTTTTATTTACTGAAATGGGGCAAGTTTGTTAAATATTTTATAACTTCAAGACCATATCTGTTATCAATATCAAATTTATTCAAGTAGCCTATGTAGTTTAGTACCTACAGTTTTTAGGAAGATATTTAAGGATTAACTAAAGAAATGTTGCAGGTCCAAATTGTCCTTTGTGCTTTACTAGCAACAGTACAGTTGGCCTAGATGTTAAGGCTGGTAGTTAGTTGGTTTTCAAGTAGTGGTGCTAATGATTAAAGTTGGTTCGGTAACCAAAGTTTCCATATCAAAAGAGAGATATTTGAGCAAGCTGCTCAACCACACATTGCTTAACTCAACCTGCATCATTGCAAACTTAACTTACAACTAGTTGTGAAAACAAATTTTAACATCCTCATTCATGTGCTGGTCCGTAAAAAATCCGTTTTATTCTTGTAATGTGTAATGTTCTTGCCTCATTACTTATTTCTATTTTTGTTATGCATTATTAACAAAACTTTTCCCATCTAAACCAATTTTGCCTAAAATCCCAAATTCTTCTGTCACATGCTGTACTTATAAATGCAAAATGTTTGTATGATGGAGGCGGATGTGAAGATAAGTCCTAAGCAGTCATTTTCCACAGCTGATGAGTATTGACAGGCACCGTTGTGTCTGCTAATAGGCCACTGTCTTCCCAGCTTTCCTATAGCATTTTTATCTTTCCCTTACCTACACAGTGAGCCACCGCCTGCCATTAGCCCAAATCTAAAGCTACTGTACTTGATTAGCGTATAATAATTAGCATTTGCGTGTAATCAGTATTATTGTGTGTCTCTGAGGCTGTGGTGACCCTGCTTTGCATAAGGGAACACCCCACACATCCCTCTCACGCTATCACTCACTCGCTCCAGCCTTCAAGACGACGAGAAAAAGAGGAGCTGTCAACTTTTGATTTGCTTCTGAAGTAGCCCAATTTCAACAATGAGGGGAGATAAAGAGATTGTGTTTGTATTTGTCACAGTAACACTGCCTGTGTTGATTACATGGTTTTGTTTGCCAAGGGCACCGTCTTTCTTTCACACTTTCGCACCATCCGCCATAATTTTCTCTCCTCGCGTTCAACAATCCGTTATCCTTCCCGTCATCAAACCCGGAATCCTGTAGATGATCCTGGCACAGTGTGTGAGAGAAAGAAGCCAAGCCATATTTGTGTGAATTTATGTGTGTCTTGGAGGAGCGAGAAGCTTCTTAATCCCTTCATTGAATGTGGAACGTGTGAACGACTGGTGGGGGGGCAAACTTCACTTTAACCCCTGCCAAACCCACCCCCCATTGGATGGCACAAAACTGCCCATCCCCCATCATCTGCTCCTCAGGGTTCATCTCAGGATGGGCATCTTCTACTTAACTTTGGCTAGTGAAGGGTTTTGGACGGTTGGATTGTGGTTTGCTAATCTGTAATGTTATGAATGCATATTATGAAATTGTAGCACCGTGAGAAACTGTAGCCGACCTAGTAGTTGTGTTTTTCTATCAGTTTACTGTGGTAGTTTCATTTCTCTGGTGGCTGTGTTTGCTCCTGAGAACATCAGATTTCATTCGTAAAGATAACAGAAAAAGGTCATCATTTGAAGAAAGCAGCTTCAAACCTCTAAGCAAACATGTAACATGTATTGCCAAGCTTTTATTTAGCTGTGATACATTTTAATGGGTTTTATTGGGTCAAACTGAGCTCATGTTTATATTTACATGACTGTAGACCATTGACTTCTGGTTATCCAGGGCTTTGTTCCAAAACTTATATGATGTCTTCTAAAGAAACATCCTTTAAAATTCTGAGGCAGCATTTAATGTATCCTTTGCTGAGAATGCAATCCCAGAATTGCCAAACTCTGTGGGAAAAAAAATCCATCCAAGATGTTATAAATACAGTACTGAAAAAAAATCTATTAAATGTAACTACAAATGAAGTGTTTTATTCAATATTTGTGTATGATGTATGGCGTCCCGTCACTTATGCAGCCAATATGTTTCTGTTAGGATGCCTTTGTAGGCCTATGTGCAAGAGCCTTAATGCCAAATGTAAAAAACAGTGTTTGTCAAGTTATAAGTTAAGAACATCATATTTTGTGTAGTACTTTATGCAGTATGTCAAGTGTATATACAGCGATGATTGCTGGCCTCTGTTAATCTTTAATTAGATAATGTTATGAGGCCGGTTGCTCACCTGTATGGTTTACTGTTTGCTTGCTTGTGTATCTAACTTAATGTAACATCCACTTTGTGGTGTTTTCTCCATGGCAACATCTTTGCAACTTGTTTTTAGTGTTACAGTAGTGTTAAACTCAAGTGATATTAGTCCATTGACTGATAGGAATCTGTCTGGAAGGACTTTGTCTGTCTGGGATTCTGTGTTGTTTACAGCCTGGAGAATCCTCGCCTCCCCCTTTTTTGTGTACAACACTCTCTCTCCATCCTCATCTTTCACTCCCTTTCTCACCTCCTCACCACCTCCTCTTCATCCTCCTTTCATTCTCTTCTCCATTTCCAAACCCCCTCTCTCTCTTTCTGCCATTAATAAAAATGGCTGGCTCGCCTGGTTGTCAGTCCCAGTCAAGTGTAATCCAGAGTCTACAGCATCCTCTTCGACAACTATTTTAATGGTAATGGGCAGCATATTGTATCAAGGGTACCATATCCTACTTGAGATGACAGTATCAAAAGTGGGAGTTGATGCTGTGGGAACAAAGACAGGGGCAGCTTTTTGCCAGAGTGGGGGTGTTGGGCGGGCATGTTTGTGTGTGTGTGTGAGACTTCTGATTAGACTGTGTGTGCATTAATGTGTATATGTGTGTGAGACTTCTGAGAAAAATGTGTTTGTTTGTGTGTGTGTGTATATATGTGTGTGAGACTTCCGAGTAGAGTGTGTGTGTGACTTCTGAGTACAATGTGTGTTTATGTGCGTGTAAGACTTTTGAGTAGAATGTGTGTGTTTGTGTGTGTGAGACTTCTGAGTGCGTCTGTGTTTCTGTGTGTGAGACTTCTGAGTAGAATGTGTGTGTGGTGGGGGGGGCGAGCTCTCATTGTCCCACTGTCCTCTTCTCTTTGGAGCTATGATGCGATGAGATGGCATTGTGCTTCCATTTTTGCTACTTTTATTTTGAAAAAGAGGGAGCAGAGCGGAGAGATGAAATGCTCGCTCTTAAACTTGACTTGATCCGACTCACTAAAAGCTAATGCATAGGCGACGCAGGGCCCTTACGCTGGGTGAGGTGACCTCTCTCGGCTGTTTGTGCACTGCCCTCTCTCTCCTCCTAATGAGGATGCACCATTGTCCCCAGCACACACATGCATCTGAAAAAGAGAAGAGACCAGGTTTCCGCCATCTCCTCGTATCGGCATAAGCCATGTGGAAGCTTTTAACAGTGAGGAGGAGTGACTGAAAGAAAAAGTGCTTTTAGTGCACCTTTCACACAATTGGCTATTTTTGGGTGATGTGCATAAAATGGACCTGTTTTTTCTTTCTCTCACTCTCTCTCTCTCTCTCTCTCTCACCCACTCCCCCTGTCCCGTCCTGTCCAGGTTGTTTTGCTTTTATTTTTTTTTATTATTGACTTGTTTCTTTTACTTCAGACTTCAAGGCCCGTGTTCCACTCTAGAAAGATTTTCCTGAATTTTGTTTGCTTGTGTCTTTTTGAATTAGTTAGAAACATGTTTATAGGGCAGATTATTAGGGAATTTTACATTTTGAAAGTCATTTCATTTATGTAAAAAAATTCTCAAATTGCATGTTAATGTTTATGTAAAATAGAAACCAAGTGTTTTGTGAAATTCTGTTACTTTTCACACCTGTAGCTGGACAGGAGAACTTGGATTAACATGAAATAACTTATTACTCAGTGCTGTATTGCTGTATTATGTCTAATGATGGGATGGTTTGACATGCAGAAGATCCTGTTAATGGCTGACTGCGGATAATTAAAGGGTCCTAATATGCCTTTATTTGAAGTCTTTGGGTTCATATAGGCGTTCATGCTTTTTTAAAAGCATTATTTTTTTCTTATATTTTAGCTGGCCTAGTGTGTTGTAATTAGCTAACCGCTTATAGTGCACGTTGTGTAGAAATGTCACATTTGTGACAGAGTCACTCTTGTGTAGAGTTAACACGGACGGAGTTGATTTAAATTTTGGAGATCATGACATCACAACCCTGGAAGATGAGAGCTGTAGTTCCTTTCAGCTGTCTATTGTAGTCTTTAAAAATCTTTTTGGTTAAAGAGAATATCCTCCTTTGTAGGGAATTTTGCAAATATTGTTCATGTTCAAACACCAACTAAAGTTGAAAAAGCATAATGGAGCGTTTTTAAAGAAAGCCATCATTAAAATATCCCATTCAGTTTATGGTATTAACAAAAAACCACCCAAGAGAACATAGCTGACCGTCAAAGAGTCTCTAAGCATCTGATCATCTTGTCTAGCACTGAATCTCATCACCTGTTGGTTTATTCATGTCATACCATTCTCCTCTGATATCAGCTCACCGATACGCACACAGGTATTGATGGAGCTCTTGAAAAGCCCTGTCTTACTCGCACGAGGCTGCTGTCTTAATGAATTGGGCTGTTTTCATCTGCTCGTTGAGTGTTTGATGTGTAAGGGCTTCCGTCTGTGTGGTTAACTTTGGTTGCCACGGTAATCAGGGCCTTTGTTGGGCTGTTTTGTTTGCTTGTCTCAGGTTTGATTGAGATCATTAGTAGTGAGGGGAGGACAGTCAAACTGCTCAGAGTTTATTTCTGCAGCCGTGTACATGTGACGCACACGCAGACAGCGGTTCTCCCGTCACACCAGGTTTGTTAAAAAAGTGTAATTAGTTTGTAAGTCTCACTGTTACTACTGGTTATTTTTGGTGTCTTGAACAAACCCCATACACGGTACAGTTTCAACTCATTCCACTAAATGTATGCTGTGACTGATACTTCAGATTGTATGTGTTCTGATCATGTTGAGTTTTAATATACAGTAGCAGGGGTGCGTAATCCTGCCTCTAATGGGCCACTGCAGAATGTAGCTTCAACACAAGTTAAAAACATCTGAACCAGCTAGTCAAGATAAACCCTAAATAGAAAGATGTAATTCTTACCTTTATATAGTCTGTAGAATGTTTTTCACTACAAACAACATTTTGTGCAAGGAACAGGTTCTGCAGATGTTAGTGGCTCTTTATGGAACTATACAGAAAAAGAACCTTTTAGAAACATTTTTAAGAGTCTCAGTGGATAGTCTTAATAATGACTTGTATAATTATACTTTTCAAAATGAAAAAAAACTCTGTTCTTTTACTTTTAAAATGATTGGCCCAACCTGGCAACATTGACTCAAACAATGGTGTGCGTTTGTAGTTGTGCTACCTACCAGAATAGGCTGATAAATTTGTTGTTTTGCCAGGAAGGGGAGGAGTTGACCAACCTATTTGGAGCTTTTGTTCATTAATAATTTTGTGTGTGTGTGTGTGTGTGTGTGTGTGGTTTTTGAGATTACTGGGCTTTCACCTTTGGCCTAAGAACTAATCCTGTTCAATAACTAACTAACTCTTCCTCCGGTGTGACTGCACACCACATAATAGTCCCGAAACCATGACATTGTTGTCAGGAGTGTGTGTATTAAATTACCTGTAACTGGGATCATTTGACATGGGGATTAACTTCTTTAGACCTCCTTACTTAGTGGAACCCAAACCCAGTGGTTCAGCCATTCACAGAGTATTAGCAATCAACTCAGCGCAGTTGTTGCTAAACACTTCCTCAGCACTGCAGTTACCTGCTCTCCTAGCCACTGTGTTAATCCTCATCTCATATGACTGTGTGGGCCGGGGGAGGGCCTAGATCAAGGTTCAAAAGCTGTAGATTGGTTTGGAGATCCCAAAATTTGTGGAAATGGTGCTACAAGTTGTTGAAATTATGATGTGATATGAATAAAAATATTTAAAGTTTGGCAAACTTTGTTTTTAGAGGATTGGGTAAAAAATTCTTTAATCTCTAAACGTGTGACACTTTTTTCTTTCTCTTTTTCTCTGTTTGTTCCCTTCCCCTCTCTCTCTTCCTCCTCTTTCTTTTACATTTTTTTTCTTTGTTTTTTGAGTTTGTGTAAGAAGTTTTCATAGGTGGATTCAATACAGTTAAACGGTGCATCGTGACGTATTTTAATCCTTCATAAACCCACGAGTATCAACAAGATGGAACATGAATCTCACTGGTCATTTTCCACCAGATCAGTGTTGGAATACACAACCCCGTTTTTCAGTAATTCCAAAGTGAAAGTGCATGACTGCCATTGTATTGATCCACCCAACCGCATATTCATTAAATTATTTTGTGTCTTTATGCGTTTATGAGAATGGCAGAAAAGCTAGTTATGAGTCAGATAAATAGAGAAAGAGTAGAGATGGACTTTATCAATTGGATTTCATCAATGTTCCTCATTATGAAGAAGCATGTACTGTTACTGAAGGAGGCCTCTCAAGGCTAAAGCCTGACTTAAAGCAGCTGAAGAGAGAGAGGGAAGAGAATGGGGGTGGGGGGTACGTGGCGATCGATGAGCATTTCAACTTCTCTCCAATTAGGGCCCACAGAAGACTTTTTTCCCCCCAAAGCACACATTCATTTATTCGTTTAACTTACTGTCTCTTCCGTCTTTTCATGCATTCATCTGTTTTATGAGTCTGTGTTGAGCAGATACGTCTGTGTAGGTGTATTGATCTGTACTTTTATTCTCTTCTTTGTGCTCGTTACTTTTGCTGCCTTTTGCCTCTTCAGCGTCTCTTCCAATGATGTCATCAGACTGTTCTTTTTTACTAAACATCTTCCTCTACAGTGACCTTGTTGTAGCGTCTCTGTGGGCCTTTTTTCCACTTATGTGATGTTGAATTAACCGCTGCACACATCATTTGTACCGGATTTGATGCTTAAATGCAACACGACACAAATGCAAAACAGTTTTATTTACGCATTGATGCTGTTTAACTATACAGTAAGTTTTTATGTGTTATTGTAGTGTTCAGTGTTTTAACGTCTACATCTGAGATGGTCGACCCGGCTGGACGTAACGTGTCTGATCTGTTTCTGTTTTCCTCAGACAAACCTCCCCATCTTCAAACTGAAGGAGTCCCGTGTGCGGAGGAGATACAGCGACTTTGAGTGGCTGAGAGGAGAGCTGGAGAGAGAGAGCAAGGTGAAGGAGTAGAGAAGGATTTTTGTAAAAATAGTAAACGTGCGGAGGAACACGATGCATAAATGCATAACTACAACCATTTCATTCTCCATCACACTGATTTATTTTAACTGGATAGATTTAAGAATGTTTTTCGTAACATTGGATTGGTGAAAACTGAGCTTCAAATCACCTCCATAATTCTGCAGTTGCAGTAATGACGTTTGAAGTGATTGTGAGATGACAGATGATTGCGTTTTTGGAGGTATGTGATGTGAATGAAGGTCTTGTTTCACACAGGTGGTAGTTCCTCCTCTTCCAGGAAAGGCTCTGATCAGACAGCTCCCGTTCCGTGGAGACGACGGGATATTTGATGACTCGTTTATCGAGGAACGGCGGCAAGGCCTAGAACAGTTCCTCAACAAGTGAGTCTCGAGACCCCACCAGAGACATTTATCTTCACTAGTTAGTCTGAATATTTCTTAACAATCACATCAGCAGGAAAGGAGAATACCTGTGTAGATGTTAACTCTTAACACAAAGTATTCACAAAAAATGTGTCTCAGCATCCAACAACAGCAATGTAATCAAATTAACTGTAATTTATCCCAGACAAATTCCCATATTGGAACCGGACCATATTCAGTTGTTAATACTAATACTTTGCCTTTGCACATACAATATACTTGTGTACCTTTGATAATGTAAATGAGATATTTGTTGTTACACTTAGGGTCTCTTACAGTATTGTCATTACCTTCTTTGGCCGAGGCACTTCTGAAATGTTCATATAAAGAAAAGTGAAGCTGTTTGCACACTAACAAAGTACAATAGTTTTTCCTCTTTCTGTTAATTTGGAGTTTTTAGGTTAAGCTACTTTAGTAAAAGAGAAAAACAGACACTTGTCAGCCTTTGTGTCATCCGATATCCTTCCTCACACTTTTTTCCTTCTCTCATAATTACCTACAGAATGATCGAAACTGATGAGAGGCCGCGAGTGCACCAGATTTACTTTTTACATTTGTTTTATTTTTGATGTGTAATTTATGATAATTGCGAGTGAAATTACAGGCACGCATACCTTTTCCCTACAAGATGTTGTGTGCACTCCTGCTTATTTTTGAACCGAGGTGCCGTTCCCCCGCTGACGGAGACAATAAAAGTTACAGTTCGATTGTAATTATTTGCTTTGATTGCAGACTTTGCCATTATCTTTGTTTCATGTGCAAATGCGCCGGCTCTACCTGTTTGAATTTTAATACGAGATGAACAGCTGTAAATTAGGTTTGAAGAAAGAAAGGATACGGACGTAATTAAGATGGGAATTTTTTCTTTAACCAAAAATTCCTGAATTAAATGTCATTGTTCGGTTCTAATAGCACCTGGGGGGTGCATACCCTCCCTCCATCATACTTCCACACTGCGTGAGTGGATTTGTATGCCGTGTGTCTGCGTTACCTGTCCCGTATGTGAAAATGATTACAATCCTTCATGTTGACATTGCGAATTGTGTCATAGTTGTGAGGGTCCTTTTCTATACAGCAATAAGCAGTAATATATTGAATGGTATCAGAATGAGCTTAATTAAGTGTAATGTCATTTTACTGTATTAAAAATAGGTGTAATTAGATCTATGTATTGTTATCACTACAACTGCAACAAAATATCACAGCGTTATCTGAGGGCTGCATCTTAACTGCGAGACGCCACCACCTGTCTGTATTTACAGTGTCTTTATAATCATCTGCTGTTGTGGCTGATGTGTTATTTATGGTCTGATGTTGTTTTTTGTCCAGAGTGGCTGGTCATCCTTTGGCCCAAAACGAACGCTGTCTGCACATGTTCCTGCAAGATGAATCCGTGGATAAAAACTACACCCCTTCCAAAATTAGACAAGCCTAAACCAGTCCGGACTCTTCACGCTTAAAAATTGGCCAGCAAGCAATAAGGCAGGTTTGAATCCTTCTAAAGCGGATCGGAATCATAGCATGAACGTTAGGGCATCCAAAACATTTACCTTGTGCAGAACACGTATTGAACAAAAAACCAATGTGATATTTAAAAGTAATTCTAGACTTATAATTCTAGAGTCATTGTGTCCCTTCACTTCTGCAAAAGCGCTTGTTTTGATCTGTCCTCCCTCATTCTAGATTATATCAGTCTTTTTTTAATCTTTAAGTCTGATCAAACATGTTCTTGTGTAATCTGTTGTGGTTAGCAGTTATTTATGATATTTCTGTCTTTGAGCACCACTCACTTTGATGTTTGTAGTACAGGATATATGTCTCTTAAGAAAAAATCAAACCAAATACCTATATCACAATTATGCAAGCTCTGTATCACACACACTGACTTTCTGTGTTATTGCTAATACCCACCTGTGTCGCTTTTAATGCCGAACGCAAACAGCAGCTCTCGTTGCTGGACGCACTTCACAGAAAACTTTGATGCGCTGGTTAATTGTGTGCTGTGTATACCGGTTAGCTGCAGCCAGGCCTACTTTTACTGTGCAAAGTATCCCACACAGACACAGGGAGCCCAGCCTCCAACGCATGTTTTCCGATTTGTATACTGCTGTGTCATTTGTTTTGTTTATGAGACTTTTCCAATAAAACAGATCAAACACACATACGTATGATACGATTTGAGAATTTTTTGTTGTTGTTTTAAGAGTGATTCTATCGATTTTCTTGTGATTAATAGCGTAACTATATGAAATGGAAGCACTGAAGGAAAAATATGGATTTGTAACGTGGTCGTTTTAAAAGAACATATATTCATGGTAATATTCAGGTTAGTGCCCAAAAATGTGGATCCCGTAATATTATGTGTTTGGTTGCATCCTTTGCTGACTAAATTAAGTCATTTTTTTGGTGTTCCCCAAGTAAGCCAGTTATGTATATATACATATTTTTTTTTCAGTAATTTTTTTTCTTAACTTATCCTGAGCTACTTTCTTGTCTCTTTCCAGCTTCATTCCTCTAGGAACATTTTCCACATTAATTATTGGACATTTAAGTCATTAATTCATTTATGTGTAGTTATAGCTAGATATAGTAGTAATCTTACAGTTACTGTAAAACTTTATGCATCTTTTCCTAAGAAAGTAATTGGTCTGTAGTCCTTTAACATGTAAGCCTATATTTAAAATTTGTGTTTTGTTTCAACCTTTAAGACTATGATAACTTACAGTAAGTTTATGAGAGAGCAATAACATACACTAAATATGAAGTGAACTTACAATTTATGTAACAGGTAGATTGTGAAAAAAAAACAGATCAAACACACCTACGTATGATACGATTTGAGAATTTTTTGTTGTTGTTTTAAGAGTGATTCTGTCGATTTTCTTGTGATTAATAACGTAACTATATGAAATGGAAGCATATAGTTTCCATTTCATGATAAAAAAATGCAATTTGGGCGAAGCCCTTGATGGGCATCTCTTCAACACCTTGGGCATCTCTTCAACACCTCTGTACCTCACAGCTCTGTTAACACTGGTTTTAACTTCTACTTTTCAGAATAAGGTGTTGTATGCAATTACACGACGCGCTGTCTGCACGCTGGTTTGGAAAGTACATGTAATGTTAAACGGGCACGACTGCGGTACAGTGATTTTGACGACATTGCGAAACAGGTGTTTGTATCGTTTATAATTGCTGTACAAGATGCTGCAATTACAGGCCCGTATTCTCTTGTGCACGGGAAACAAACGTTGTCTCGTTTCGCTGGGATGAGTTGGATGTTATTTTGCATGTTGCTTGACGGATTGTGCTGAAATTACCTTTGACGCGATGCAAATGTTGCGGAGAGTCAACGCGACAATCCCGGCGGAGGTACAGCGAAGGGCAAAGCCGCTTGGCTCACGTGACCTTGGAGGCTCCACGTCAGCGCAGCCCATTAAAAAGGAACTGGGATAAATTGGATTGGAAGTTGTCATCGCAATCATGTTGCTTTCTATTGTGTCCTCTTTATAAAAAATGAAGATAAAAAAATGCAATTTGGGCGAAGCCCTTGATTTATGAAAGAGTGCTTGAAACCCCGAGCCGTGCGAGGCACAGCAACTTCACTCAAGGTCCAGGCTATTGTATCGGCAATGGTTCAATATGCACTTACGCGCAGGCATGATCCTCTTTCTGTCCCAGTTTAGACCCCGTTTAGAGTGAAATGGACCCTTTACAGTTATAGAAGAAAACCTTAGAAACCCCCAAACCGAAGGAAACATTTACAGTGGTTGACGGACCGGGTAATCGATATGTAATATTTATTCTAATATTTTACAACAACTTTCACAAAAATGACCACTGTACAACGAGAAATGTATTTACAACCTACCAAAAAACAAACAAACAAAACAAGTGCTGATCGTGTCTCATTTCCAGGGTTAGTAACTACTCAAAGAAAAGTTTTAAATGGTGACCTCTGATATGAACCTCATATTGAGCAGAAACATCGATTAAATTACATTTGCAGAGTGGACGCGTAGAAAAATGACAATGCCGAAACAATATCCAGAGGATTTACATGATCTGCTTATAAACTCAACCCCTACGGACTGGATCTCACAAGGTGTAGATGCTATGGCCTCTCAGTCACCTGTATAGGAAAATGACATGATCCTGCCGCCTTCCTGCAGAGTTTAGTTCCACCCCTCCATTTATTTCAAGTAAACCCAAAGACTTTGATTGGCTGATTTAGGTGTGTTTTAGATTTAGGCGAGAGTAACTTCTGCTGGATAGTCTGTCATTAGAGTTGAGTTTAACTCTGACTTTCAGGCCTTTGGTTTTCAGCACTACTCAACGGGACAGCGACCTGTTCTCTGCAACTAATTCATGGTTTCTTTTTGGTTTCCTTCAAAAGTTCTCGTGGACAGAACATTTATACAAACAATGAAACGTTCCATCGCAATAACTGATTGTACATAACCTCACAGACACTCCATTCAATATATGACTACAAACTATACTCTTGTATTTAATCTTCATAGAAACAGAAACAGATTAAGCTTGTTAAGTTACTCCCATAAACGAACTTAAATAGATTAAAAGTAAATCAATTAGAAAATTACTGTTTAGAATTCGGTTATTAAACGTTCATTTTTTTCTATCCGGTGAATTCAGCTTGTAGAGATTCAGTCTTTTTAATTTCCCTGCGTAATAACATCTTGACATTGGTAGAGCTTTATTCTCCAAACAAGTGCGTGAAAATGTATCACATGAGGGCGTCAGCTATCATCCACAGTCCATGCGAATGTCGAGGTCAAAAATACAAACTTTGTATTTCTGGATTTGTGTGTTTCAAATCTGTTGCAGCTCATATATCGCTGGATTTGTACATGTCGGAGAGCAGTCGTGTGATGGGCACGTTTCCGATGGTCTTTTTGAAGAACACCTCTTCAATGGTGGACGGACTCACTGAACGCAGAGCGGGCAGCAGCAACAGCAGCTTCCCAAAGCGACACGGCTGAGTCGGGTACCTAAAACACAGTCATTCTATTAAAACTCTTATCATCTTTTAAATAGTTAAAATAACAGTATTGCGTGATATGGTAGTACCCAGCAAACACAGAACGTTCCTCTAACGTTAGTATTTGTTTTCAGTTATTTATTCATTTATTTGTGTTTGATTTGTGAACCAATGATAGCGTTTTATTTCGCTAATGAAAACCTTAATGGCTAACCAAAAACAGGGAAACAAATAACGTTCTGAGAACCAACGCTCCCAGAACGTTCTGGGAACCATAAATTATCTTTGTATTAGTTGTGTAGCTACCTGGTGTGGATGTAGCTGTTGAGGGTCAGCTGGGCCTCGTCCTGAAGAGCTGAAATGGCTGTGGCGTTGCGAAAGCTCCTCAGTTCAGTTCCGCTGTGTGTCGGAACTGCACGGATGAAAGACGCTTGTTTAGTCCATTTAAAACTGGCACTGAGCAAATGTGTAAAACGTGACTATATCATCTATCAGAGTTCCTTCCGGTGTGTTTAATTGAAGTGTGATATTTTTGTTAAGGTTTACCTGCTTTGAAGGTGACGATGCACTTTAGGCAGGCGAACTCCGTCGCGTCCAGTCTCAGCTGCCTGAAACGCGTTACGACCTCCTGCAACGCCTGAATCTCAGAGATGATCTTGTTTAGCCTCTGCGAATCTGTGTTGTCTGTGTTCATTCCTAACACGTGAGCAAACATACATCAAAGCCTTAAAAGTTTGCCAATAATTGTACTAATAAAGATTGTCACATTTCATAACTTGGCATGGTCAAATATTAGCTTTAATAATAGTGGACACGGGTGACATCACGACTGTTTTACATGTTGTTTTTATAGGCTATACCTGAAACAGCCAGGAGTGTGCTGGAGTCCACTGGAATAGCCCACTGGGCAATACCCAGTACGAATAGTTCCCTCCAGGCGTCTTCTAAAAGAATCAACTTCAAAACGCAATAATAATGCATCATTATTTTTGTTTGAACATTGTCGTAAATATTTGTCATTGTTTAATACTTTATTGGAGACAGGTTTGTTTACCTGGTCAGGTAAAGGGAGAGTGGAGAAAGCCGGAACGCTCTTGGCCCATTTGATGCTCATGAAAAGCAGACGCGCGGCTGACTCGCACACGGACTCTGTCGCCACTTCGTACAGATACATGGGAGTGCCACTGACTTCATGAGGATACTGAAAGCAATTCAATTATCACGGTCAAAGAGGCGGAATTTAACTTGTACAAGTAGGTAATTAAGTAAATTATAAGTTAGTTGTATTTATGCAATGCATGAAGAAACCTTGGATGACTCACTAACTAAACAAACTACATTGTAGTGGAACTTGGTTACCTTCGGTGTGGGCTGGGCGAGTCCCACAATGGCCTGCCGTTCCGGCGTACTCGTGACGGTATTTAACTCCAGATTGTGAGGCTCTAGTTGAGTGACTGTAGTGAAAAACGGCGGTCCGGGGATCGAGGTGGATGGAAAATGGTTTGACGAACCGTTTACCTCCTTATGCCCTCGGAAATACAGTGCCACCTGCTTCCGTATGGTTGACGTCCTCGGTCCTCTCTCGTGCTGTACTGCTGCATTAACGCATAACGAGAGAAGTTTAGTTTTCATCTTAAGCAAAAAAAAGTTCTTTGCATCCATCATAGTGCATAACTAATAATTTAAGATATACAGAAATATTTTTCGTATTGCTCATACTTTTTGTTACTATTATTATTATGTGCATCTTAAAAATAAAATAAAAAGGATTTCCGAGCACTTACCATCTTTATTCATATTGACTTCTAAGCACTTTTTTAAGCGACACGCGCGACACTGATTTCTGTGTGTTTTGTCTACTGGACATCCGCCCTGAGCAAAAAAGAAAAGAACAAAAAAAATAAGAAAACTGTAGGTTTCGTTCAGCAATAATGTCATGCACACAGCCTCGTCCGCTATCTGCTGTATTCTCCAGCGGTCTCCACTCCACAGGTATGTGGGAATTGCAGAGTAATGACGGCTATTGACTCGCTCCCCCGCCGCACGGCCCATAGTCTCATTCCCGCCTACCGCTCTCCAAATCCACCCAGTCCTGCCGGTGCGTTAGATTGGATTACACCTGTTACACTAGACGGGGCAAAGGGCCCTCAAAGGCGCGGGAGGGGGCTCACTTCTGCGATAATCTTTCAATTATGAAAATCACTGGCGGTGTAATCTAGTCCTTAGACGCGCTTGCTTGGATCAAATTAGGCTGATGCTGTTATGGTTTAAACACGTCGCTGTAATTGATTACTGTGGCTCACCTGTGTGCCAGATTTGCAGACGTACGTTCTGTTTCTTCTTATGCTCCTCTTGAAAAATCCCGAGCAGCCGTCGCACGCGTAAACACCGTAATGCTTTCCAGAACTTCGGTCGCCGCACACTTTACACGGAATGTCCAAAATCCGACCTTTGGAAAGACAGAAATTTTAGCATTAGGTTGTGGTATAAATCTGGGGTAAATTATTCATCTTTTAAAGAAAGAGTTAGAGAAGTAGAAAAGCAAACACAATTGCTTAATTTGCAATATTTAATCAATATTCACTAATCTAAATACAGCTTTTTTCTTAAATAGTCACAGTTGGGTTTTGTAAATTTTTGATATAACAGTTATTGTAGGAACACTGCACGTATCTTATACAAGTTAACTAGGCAAATAGGATTGAGAATGCCCAACCCAAACCTCAAGCAATAACTAAACAAACTATCCAACTAAATATTGTGTTAAACACGCGGATTTGTAACGAGACGGTGCATTGGAATGTGTAAACCATATAGGCCACGTTAACAGCGCGTTGGTGGGAAGCGTCATATTTCTGGTCTAGTAAAACAATGTTCGGTAGACGCGCACAATGGCGACATTAGAGAGAGTGTTAACTTAATGATTTCCCCATTCAGCCTCGCCTGACTGGCCCTGGTCTCGACAAGCTGCCAAAACCCGGTTCATAATGAAGCTCGACAACTGCTTTCTTCGCGCCGTCTATAGGCTCGCGGATTAGGGAGTGACACGGGAGAGAATAACACGCACCAGCGCGTTCAGCGACTCCAATGAAGTGTATGCAAATGAACCTGGAGTAAATGAAAATTGTGATTTTTCCCTTGTGTGTGCAGAACACTTTTTTCTGTATTGAAGTCCGTCAATAGAAGTATATTTGCATGTATATGGGGCAGTCGTTTAGAGAAACGGCTATGTAATTACACTGACATATGTCCACCTGTTCATTGATTTTCCAGTGACCCGTCATAAAGGGGTAGCATGGGAATTCGGATATAGACCGGTAACGAAAGAGCAGGAAAACGACTTCATGCCCTCAGACGTCTTAAAACAAGTAAAGCAGGGGAGAAAACTAAATTCAATGGCATTCAGTGCGTGCCAGATGTTGCAAAGGGTCCTCGCACGTTTCTTTTTTTATCAGAACAATTAGCGGTCTAAAAATTGTAATTGTGCACAGTGTGAAAATCTCGTATAGAACACGTGCTTAATTTAATCGTAATGTTTCTTCGGGAACGGTCTGGTTTTGCATTTTTCATAGCTGCAAGCGAGAACTTCTCCTGTGACTGAGACAACTTGTTGCACTTTGTAATGCGGTTGGTGTAAAACCTAAATACTGAATGACAAGCCATTGCAAAATATAAAGACTTCTAGAATGCGCTTTCCATTTCGAAATACATTTTTAACTGGTTTTAGTCTCAGAGATTTTAATCTCTTTATTTGGCTTTAATTAAACGCATCAGTCCAGACAGCTTCTTTTCTGGGGAAATCATACCGGCCTGTTGCTCCCCCACCCACATCACATTTAATCATCACGTAATTTTACTAAGTTGGAATAAAGGTGTGAAATAAAAATGACTTAGTTTTGAGTGGGTAAAAAACGCATAGGTGATTTAAATGGGGGGTTGTTTTAGTGAGGGAAACACGTTTTTAACTTTCCACTGTGGGGGTTCCAGTCTGTTGCTTGTGGTCAGTAATTGTTTAAAGACATATGGCATATTTCATTATTGTAATCAGCTCCAATCTTAGAGCCCGCTGCATTGGGTTGCGTGTAGCTGTGAGAAACTTTGAACTTAATGGGCCCTCGACCACCCAAACAGCGCAAGTGCCCGCAGTTTTATCTCTGTAAAATAGAAATGTTTTTATTATATATTACCCTTATTAGTAAACATTAAATGGGACACCATAAAAAAGAATGAAATGCATGCAAAGCGTCACCAAAAAGTTTCTTTGAGTTTGGCTCTTAAAATAATGAACGAAGTTTTAGGCCTCGAAATCATGTAATTTTTGTTTTCATTTGAACGCTGGGAAATTACTAATTTGGACTAAAACAATGTTACATTAAGATCGTGTTCAGTCTAAATATTTTAAATACTAAACATTTTAATTTAAGAGTGCATTTGAAAAACAAATGTGATTGTCATTTAAATTGGTTATATCATTTTAAAGCTACTAATCATAGACTTTTTACTGTAAATGCATTTTTCCCAGTTTCTAAATAAACAAAAAGACGCAACAATTTTTATTAGCACAAAACGGCTTTGCAAGCTTACCTCCAATTACACGAATCGATTTTATTTCTTTAAGAAATATATTCTGTCATTCTATTTTTTTAAAGAATTTGCTCGTTAATTGTTAAAGTATGAATTGTAGATACACTTTATTGTAGATACAGTTTATATAGCCTATATTCGAACCCTTGCCTTCTCGTTGCTTTGAAATGAATTCATAAGTCACACAAATACCAAAAGAGATGCTAGAAGCGTCCTAGAGTTTTCACATACCTTTGCAAAAACTAACATTTTAAAATGCACAAGCTATTACAATAATCTGTAAAATGTAGTAACCGCACAACTTATTTGTAAACAATTGTGTGAATAGTTTCCCAGCAGTTTAATAGGATAACTAAGCGTTACTTCTAAACTTGTATAACCTATATACAACTGTGTGTTTATATATATAATTGCATACAGCCTAATGTTTCAAAATGATTGAGTTTAGTTTTGTTACTCCTGCTCGTGCAGTTAGGCAACATTTACAAACATTTTATTTGCGTTTGACATGACATTTGATACGCGTTTTGTCACCAACAATTACGCAATAATTGTACTTTCACTTCACTTATTTCGGAAACTAAACAAGATTGCTTTATCACTAATATCTAAAAGTTAAAACAATCTACTCACTAGATTTGACGTTTAAAATATCCAAACAACCACTTGTTGAACCGGCAGGCTTGCTCATATTGAAGAAGACGTCTGATGCAGGAAAGCTGCGGCGAAACTTTTCAGGTCCAGGAGAGACTAACGCTTTTAACTTTGATCAGTTTACAAGCATAAATTTAACATCCGACCAGCCGGTGCTCTTGTTTCTGTATCTGTTTCTATGACAGTGTCCAAGTTGCTCCTCTTGTTTTTCAGCACATAGAATCCAGATTTCTGAGATAGATGCAGGCAAGTCACAGACGAGATACCCAAGTCGGTTTCTGGTCTCTCAGCGCCACGGAAAGTTGGTGCCAAACACTGTGGGGTGAAACCCTGTGTATGAGGCAAGCAGCTATCTACACCCGCACTGTACTGCTTTAAACAGCTTCAAAAGTACAACGTGAGCTGGAAACTGTCTTAGCCCGGAGCCTTGGAGAGTGACTTTGTGATGTGTAGCGTCAGATTAAAGGTTTGGTAATATGTATGAGATGTATTAGAGTAAGAGGGCGGGCGAGAGGGAGGGTGGGAGGAGAGCCCAACTTCCTTTGACCACTTAGCTTTTTCCTGCCTTCTGCTTCAACTCCTGCTCACGCGTGACGTCACAGGGAGGATGAAGCGACATTGCATAGACAGTTTGAGTCTGGCGCTGTCAGAGGCTAATGGTGCGTTGTATAGGAATTGATTAGGTGCTGTTTAAATGACCGAATCAAATGCATGCGTACTGCATGCTTTTCTCCTCACTGTTTGGGCAAATAATTACCATCCCCTTAAAGATCAGTGACCTGCTCACGGACTATAGTTCACAGTTTAAACTATTGCATTTGCAAAACCCATATAAAAATAACTTTTGCAGGATATCTTGCTTTCCGGTGATGGCCGCTGTCTGTCCCCGCTCATGCTTGTTTTATTCATTGCGCGCCTGCACTTGTTGCATTTAAAGAATGACTGCAAGAGATGCGTCCTGCGTGAATGTCTGTCTCCAGCCCAAATATTACACTGTCTGGCATTGCTGTTCACGAATGGCGTAGAAATAAATGATTTCTCTAAGCGTTTGTAAACAGGCTATTTTAGTCAATAGGATACAGTTTGCCTAAAATTAAACGTCATTGCTTTTATCCTGTGCACGGCCGACTGCTACGTGTGAGGAAACCTCTTCAGCTTGATTAAAGAGTTTAAACATCTAAAACAATTATAAAACAGAGAAAGATATTTTATTTTATATATAGATATTTTAGTAGCATTAGTAAAGCTTTTTTTCGTTTTGGAGGAGACTTAAAAATTGCTTTAGGGACTCAGTTTTAAAGTGGTTTTGCGTAGTTAGGAAAGGACGCAAAATAGAAAAAGTCGAAATCACGCTCTGGGTTTTCGTGCGCGCTCTGGTTTGGAGGGGTTACACGCGCGCTCCCTGGACCGGGAGGACCACAACTGTACCCCTCCGCGAGCGTGCGCGATGACATCTTGACCTTAACAGCGTGCCGTGTTGTGGCCGCCGCCAGCAGACACCCATATTTTAGATTTAATTATGAACATTCCCACGGTAACTCGGGGCCATATGGGAGCCCTAAATCTCGGTCTAAACGTGGCGAACGGGGGCGTATCTAATCGCAATTAGTGATTGTCATGTCCTCTTTTAAATGCTGTTCTATGTGCACTGAAAAGAAATTAGGATTTTTTGACAGGTGACTGACTGCACATTCAAACGTACGATTTAGGGACATTGTGTGCCAGACTGAGAAAACAGTGTAACAGTAGACACACAATTTCTCAGTGGACATTAAAAAAAAACCTTTAGACCACGAGTGACCAAATAAAAACAACTAAGTCAAATGACTTTTAGATGTAGGCTATGATTATAATATGTATATGTATATTTTATTAGCATCCGTTTTTAAATGGTGCATTCAAACAAATCTGTGAACAATGATTTCTATTCTTTTTTTAATATCTCCCACCTTTTCCATCAATGTGTGTGTGTGTGTGTGTATGTTTATGAGGACACAAATGTGTATAATGACATGCGTCTAACAACATGAACATAGTTTACATGGACATTCCCTTGTCCCCATGTCCCCAATAGCTTAAAATGATGCTAAACTGTGTTTATTTTAAATAAAAAATGGCAAAAGTTTTATGTGAGGGTTAGGTGTAGAGGTGGGGTAAGGAGAAGAGGATAGAAAATTTGATTAGCTCAGAATAAAAAAAAAAACATTTTGGAGAGTCCCTGTAAATCACATATGTAAGCATGTGTGTGTGTGTGTGTCTTAGGGGTGGGGTGGTCTGCTCGTAGTAATCTGCTTAACTTGCCTTAATCCTGTCATTCATAGATAGTCTTTACACAAACATAACCAACATCATGGTTGCCCTGGCTGCTTGCTTTCACTTTTTGTGCTTGTGACTCTGCTCTCAATAACAGTCAATGAAAATCTCGGACAAAGAAGCATCTGATTGTGTATCTAGTTGTTGGCTTGACAGAATCAGTATGCAACTGCTTACTTAGCCCTTAAAGTGGAGAGGAGCAGCAACACAATCTCTTCTCCGTAACTACTGCTGTAACAGCGTGATGGGGATGTTGGAAAAGGCTGTTGTATGATGGGACTTTGTGTTGAGAATGTCTCATATGTGTGAATGAGGCGGCAGGGAAAGATGCAGGGAACATGTGGTGTTATTTTAGTGCACATCTGTTCCAGACCTTTAAATG
>JAZGTK010005458.1:0-22410 GCA_036877625.1 Ambastaia sidthimunki
TGCAGTGTGTGTTCACTCCTCATGAAGGATGGGTTAAATGCAGAGGTCACATTTCGGTTATGGGTAACCATAACTGACAAAAACATGTCACTTTCACTTGTCTTTATTGTATGTTTATGGTCTTACTGTAAATCATTAAGGCACATTATTTCAAAAAAATATAGTGTGTCTCTGTATTCTTTCATCAGATTTAATATTTAGCTTCATCTGTCAATCACCAGAAAACCCACATTTTTTATTGAATTTCCAGTTTGTGGAAATCCATCAGAAACAGTAAATGTGTGTGATGTTGTTTTGTGTGTGTGCTGGTTTTATTTTGGCGTTGTTTAGTTATTGACAGTGAACCCGGAGCATCGCTTTAGTAGTCTGGCACAGATGCAGGCGGCCCTGTACCTCTCTGATGTCAACTGGGACGATGTTTATAAGAAGAAAATGGAGCCCGGGTTTGTTCCCAATGTGAGATCAATATACAACACACATACAAAAACATGTACACATAAACACCTCAACACACATACACATTCATAACACACACACACAAACAAATGCATGAACACACACATACATAAACACGTATATACACAAACACACACACATAAACACTCTGAGTCAAAAACAAAAGTTATTTGGCGAGTCTTTGGTAAAATACTGCTGATTTAGCTGTTAGGATGTAGATCTCGAAGAGCACGTCAGTTCAGGGTTGTGCTTTTCTGTCACATGCAGGAGCAGTTGTGTGTTAATCAGCACCTGTGATTCCTGCAGCTTCATAGCACCACTGTACCACAGCACATAACCACAATCTGATGCGTCTCAAACTCTCTTACTTACCAGAAGTGTCTTGCTCAACAGTGACAGGAAATTACTGGAATAAAAGAGAAATAAGCCAGAGAGAGTGTTAACTTAGCAGGAAACACCAGAGTTCTTTTTAATCTGTGTGCACATCTGATGCGATAACACAAGAAGATTAATTACAGTAGAAAACCTTTGTTAAAATTGTGCTTAATGTAAGACATATAACAAATGCTAAATCAGAGCAAGTTTATCTTAAACAATTCTCTAAATTTTATACAAAATAACTCTATACTAGTGCTCTATAGCAGGAGTTTACAATCCACGTTCCTGTAGGACCACACCTGCCTGGATGTTTCTAATAGGATGTTTTTAAGGATGTTTTAACAAAAAACAGAGCGTCAAACTTTCAATGTAAGAAATCAAAACCAAATAGAAATTCTGTGTGGTTCAATTGTACGTGTTTTAACAACTCCTAAGTGAATTATTTTCGCAGCTGTGGTTAGTACGCCATGGGTGACATTGAAAATCTTGCATGTGTTGTATGTATCTATATTGTAGGAATGTATCTATATTGCCCCCCCACACATACTATACAGAACATGCTGATTTCGCTGTTGATTTCTGCTCTGTACTGATTCTCTATATTGATCGTCTGTTCTTTATAACTCACAGTGTCTTTGCTGTGTGTGCCTTAACAGAAAGGTCGTCTGCATTGTGACCCGACCTTTGAACTGGAAGAGATGATCTTAGAGTCTCGTCCTCTCCACAAGAAGAAGAAACGACTGGCAAAAAACAGATCAAGAGACAACAGCAAAGACTCGCAGTCTGTGGGTCCAAACACTGACAAAACACACAGCAACATCTCACATTACACTGCAGTATGAAGAAAGGCCCATTCAGTGTGTTTACCCCTCAGAAGCGTGCAGGGTTATGATCAGATCAGTCTTTCATCAGACATGTTATCCAGCTTCATTCTGTGTGATTCTCAGATCCTGATCCATCACTTTGAAGTGTGTCCACAGAAGTTCATCTCCAAAGCAAACCGCCTGCGCAGTACTAAACGCAGCCCTGCAGTCAACGTTTGCTCTGAAGATGAGCTTCCTTGGTCTGCTGATAGGAAAAGTGGAGACATTATTACCTGCCTGATTAAATGATGAAGCTGTAGTCAGGGCCTGTAGCTCCTCCTGAAGATGAACTAAGGGAAAATAGGTGTATTTGAGGTCTGTGATGAAGCTGTCAGTGATGGAGGTGTTGTTTTGTTTCCTCTCAGGAGAACGAGTATCTTCAGGAGTGCCTTGAAGTTGTCCAGCAAGAGTTCATGATCTTCAACCGTGAGAAGTGAGATGTTAGATCACACCTTGCTCTGTTTCAAAACAATGAGCTGACTAATTAGACATGTTTTAAAACCTCCTCCAGGATGTAAATTGCAACATTATCTGCTCTTCTAAGCTCTTCTAACCCTAACTTTCTTCTGGTTAAATTCTCTGCAGCATTATGTGTATCCTGAAGTCTCAGCTCAGCTTGAGTCTGTATAGTGCATGAACATTTATGAAGTTAGGAAAGCGCCGTAGAAGTTCCTACAGCAATAGACAGTAAAGCAGCTCAACTAGGTTCTAAAACAGAGTGAGTGTGTGTCTTTTTTAATGTAGAAAATGTTGTTTGTTTGTGTTTATCTGTATTTAAGTGATAGTGTATTTACAGTATGAGTGGGAACTCATTTAACATGGTGAAACAATGCAGTAATATTCTCTCTCTCCTGCAGTCATACTCTAAATTATTACCTCATTTATTATTTACCAGTGTCTGTTACTGCACAAACTTTTTGCTTGTTTATACACTCACTCACTCACTCACTCACTCGCTCTCTCTCTCTCTTTTTTCTCTCTCTCTCTGCCGTAACCAATGTTTCTTCTATTTTATTTTATTTTAACTGTCACTTCCTCACAGAAGGGCTGCACAATTGTAGTGTCCAAGCAGCATCACTATCATTGTTTAAAGTTAGGGTTAGTGAATGTTAAGTTACTAACTTAAGTGTAACCCAGAGGGTTAAACAGCATGTCACTTTTCCCACTATGTTTGTTCTTCTGACAAGATCCTCCAGTCATGAGGAGAAATGTGATGGTAATATTCTGTGAAACCAGAATATTAGTTCCCATTCATTTTTTTAAACATGGACAAATTTATTTTTGTGTGCCTGTAGCCATTGTCTTAAAACGAAGGCTTTTAAGTCAAAGGTTCCAGATGCCAAACAATTTAAACTTTATTCTACACAACAACAAAGCTGAGATGTCTGCAGATCATCTGATAAACTCTTTGTCTTGTTTTATACAGTCACAACCAAATAATCTTATGAGCAGCCATCTCATAAGATTATTAATCTTTTTCTCCCTTATTCTTTATTTTCTCAGAAAACAGTTTTTATGTGTAATATGTTTGATGTAAGTGTGATTGTGTTATTGTTGTTGTGTGTTCAGGCTGAAGCGCCGTCAGGAGGAGGAGAACGTTATGGGAGGTGATGGTGAGGGAGAGGGGGCGGAGGGAGATGAGGGAGATCCAGATGCTGAAGGAGGAACAGAAGATGAAGAGACAGAGCCTGAACCCGAGACCTCCAAACTCAGCATGTGCGGTTCTGTTTGCTCATCTCCAGGAAGCTGCTAGCACCCTCTGTTGGCCTCACTGTGCCTTTAAAATCCCTCAGACAGTACAGAGACTTCAACTGACCTCTGTTTGACCCAGACGGCACAGTTGAACCGGCACAGGTGTACAAACAGTCTCAACTCATTTCATGTCTCCAGACTAGTTGTATGTTGCCTGTAGGTTGCTCACTAGAATAAGTGTAAACTTCTATGCAAGGTCGTCTTCAACAGGACGTACATAGAGATTTAAGAGTCTATTAAACAATCAGAGACTGAACAAATGAAGAATTACGAGGGCATTTAGAGTTGTGTTTGTCAGATATGGACTGATTATTGGGTTCCTGCCTCTGTCTGATCAGCTGATTGATGAATCAGACTAATGAAATATGAAGGCAGTTATATCTTTGAATTATCTAAGTACCATTGCTGAACAATTCACAGGGTTCATATTCATTTATGGTTAATTTATAAAAAATGTTTTTAAAGTGATGTCCACTCACCAGGCATTATGACATTAGCAAGATTATGACGTTAGTCTTACCAGTGTTGTACAGAAAGCTGTTTTACGCTACATTATTCCACCTATTTCTAGGATAATTCTACATTGGACTCCTATAGCTTAGTGGTAAAGTGTGGTGCTAGCAACACCAGGGTCATTACTTTGACTCCCAGAGAATGCAAATACTGAAACCGTGTAAAGCTGCACTGCCAGAGACTTATTATATAAAAACTGCTGACAATGGACAAAGTGTAAATGTTGCCTCAGTACATGAAAATGTTTGTGTTCATCTGATACAGTTTCAGTATAAAGTTTAAGCCCGCGGACACCTACAGTATGAAGTTGAGTTTTCTACCCTGTGTCTTGAAATGGGAGGTATGGTTTTCTGCAGAAGGAGTCTTTTTTTTTTTTTTTCTTTTTAGACATTAATTTTCAGACAAAGATCAAATTTTTTTAAGCGCAACATTAACATTTGTGCTCTTTCTGGTAAGACTGAACATTTATTTTAAAATGTCTGCTAAACGTTATTTGTGTCTATTATTAGGAATGCACTAGCATAATGACTTCAAAGCTAATGGATTAACTGAAGATCACAAACATCATTGGAACTCATGAGGTCTGTAGGGTTAGAGACTTTTGGACTGACTGTAGAAAACAAACATTTGAGGGTCTGCAAACCCATAATGACACATTAGCAGCTGTTTATAACGACTTATTCATCTTTCTCTGCTTGCTGCTTTTGACAACATATTTGTTGTCAAACTACCTTTTTGACTGTTAGACTTAATCTACCACTTTACTGAAGGTTTCTTAATGCTGTAAATCAGCACATTCAGTATGAACTAAATCTCTGCTGTCGATACAATCCTTAACTTTCCTTTGTAGGACTTCAGTTTAAGATTGATTAATGACTAACAGACAGTTATATTTGATGGGGATTGTGTTCATATGGCTTCTGTAGTTTCCCAGCAGATGAGCGTAGCATTAATTTATTAGGACTTGTAGGAATATTTTAAGGCGATAACAATAATGAAGGTGTGTAGCATCAGAACACTGTACTGCAGTGTACAAACTCTAAAGGACATTTTCCACAGTTATATGTGGATATGCTAATGTAACTAACTATAGGAAAAAAAGGAAATTAATTGCTGTTAACACTAAAAGTTTTCGTGAAGCATCGTCTTCATACAGTGTTGTTTAAAATCTCTTTCCAGTTGTGCAGGCACAAACGCCAAAGCTTTTGTATCATTTACATATAGGCATTTCTAAATATAAGCGTGTGTGTGTTTCTGTGTGAAAGTGATTGAGAGTGTGTGCGGAGGTTTGTTAGTGCATAGAAGCATATAAACAGTAACAGTTGAAAACGCATTTATTCTCTTAAGCATGGAATGTTTCTGAAATATAAATGCTCAATTAGTCTGAAGGAAACAAAGCAGTGGACAGATTCAATGTAATTTGAGAAACTTTGCATTATAAAGTCAAGCTCCTGCATGTTCTATTATGTGCTGTATGACGCCGATGCAGGGAAACCTGACGGTTTTTATCATGCGCGTCTGTGTCAGGCATTTGACATTTGTTCTTTTGCTTTAAGAGTTCCATTATTTCAATGACATGGTCTGTATTTCTAGATCCTCTTGAATTCAAATATTAATAAAACGATTTATAGTCTGTTTATTCTGTCAGCGTGTGTTCAAATGCCTTCTAATATAACCTGGTAATATACACAGTTGTGACCGCGCAACAATGCACGTCTCAATAAACATGATGTCCTGTCACAACCTGCTGCTTTCTCAAGAAATCACAGAATGTTACATTTCAAATCCTTTATAAGGGTTCAAATCTGCCTGCTGTCATCAGACCTCACAAGTTTATACAAGTTCAAACTGGAAAAGAACATGCTAAACATGTTAAATCTAAAGGTCAAAAAGAAAAAAAAGATGTTGTGTAAAACATTAGTGGATTACAGTTAGAGGTTTAACCTGCAAGAAACAGTTGATGTTTGTTTTAGAAGTACGACCGAGATGTTTTTCTCCCGCAGTGGTAAGCAGAAAATCATGAGATGCTGAGATTATGCTCAGTAAGGGTTCGCATCACTCTCCTCCAGTATGTCAATGAGCGGAGTGCCGCTGTCAGGGCCCAGCAGGGGGTGCCACTCAGGAGCCGCAACAGCGTCCAGCAGAACCGCCAATTCAGTTTCCAGTGTCTGTACCGTATCTTCCAACCTCTGACGAGGCATATGGGAGACAAGATAGAGAAGTGAGAGAGTAACATCAAAATGATCAGACAAACTAGAAATACTTAATACATATTATATATTTATATATCTAATGCTCATTAAAACATGGATCAAGACAACTGTCCTGGTCATATTTCAAAATAAAAAAAATGCTTTCTAGGTGTCCAAAATAAGCTCAGATGGAGACAGGAATCAGGGGGATGATCTGAGCTAGAAGCAAGATCAGATCATTGAAAAGATGTCTGATGTTTCTGCAGTTGCCACAAAGAGACATTCAGTCGCTCAAGATGATACTCAGCAGCAGAATGTCTGATTCCTCACAGGACACAAGCAACAGAAGTGAATGTTCTTGTCACCTTCTCTACAGCTTCCATCCTGCTGTGAAGAACATTATGATCCTCACAGTTTGATTTGCTGACTGCATCTGGTCCTGTCACATACACAACCACAACTCTTAACATTAGAATAAATGTTCTGATTGCATACAGTGATTGCAAAAAATATAAAGAACAACATTTCAGAATGCCACAGATTAGAAACAGCACAGGAGTCATTGAATTGAATTTAAAACAACACAAACACTAACAAAACATCCAGCAAAAAGACTTTTGAAATGGCTAACCTTGAAGACAAAAATAATTTGAACCGACACACCCACACACACACTTTAATGGCTATCCCTGTGTGTCTGATAAACATTGGCAGGAAGTTCCTCTTTAAAACACAGTAAGTACAGAATACAGAGCCAGACCTGTTTCCATGACATCATAGTGCTGGAGATCCCGGGGGTTCCTCTGCCCATTTCTCTCCTTTCTGTACAGTAACATTCAGCTGCTCTAATGTTTGTCTGATGAGATCAGACCATGGCTACAGGTCACCTTTATAATGTTTATGGTTAAATATATCAATCTACGTCCTGACTCCAATCCAGTACCAATAAAAAAACATCCCTCTGATTTTTCAAGCAAAAATGCAAATTAAATGGAAGTAAACAGAGCCCCAATTAAACATTAAAACACTGTTGCTACAAACACTTTACATGTTCACAGACATGAGATTTAGAGAGGATTGAAGCTCAGGTATGGGTTTGAATAAGAATCTTCGAATGAACTGGCTATACAATTATACGTCTGAGCAGGACAATAAAAAAATTAAGCCTATATCATACATTTGACAGACTGAGTTTTTGAGCCCATAAAAAGTTTTTTCAATTTATGTTGTGTGTGTGGATGATTAGACACAATCATTCCATCAGTCTGAGATCACATGCACGCACACGCACGCACACACACACACACACACACACACACACACCTTCTGTCATAAACCAGAAACAGCTGGTAATAAAACAGCACTCTCAACAATACAGATAGAGTGAAATAAGAGACGCTACATTCATAGTGACTTGTGTTTTGGAGTTTGTCCAGCAGTTCATGCATAAAATCAGTTTGTGAGTTCCTGAATAAAAAACAAATCAGAACCAGATGTGAAAGAGGCTTGAACACAACACGCACACATGCATGCACACACACACACACACACACACACACACACACACACACACAAAGAAAGAGAAACTGGAGTGCATGAAGCATTTCACAAAGTTGAACGAGGAGTTGCAAACAACGCAATGAACAAGTTCATCCATCACACAGAAAATCAACACACAACACATGTGTAATCTATCGAACATGGTGAGCACACTCACCATCAGCCAATAGTGTGTCTTACCTGCAGAAATCAGACCAATGAGGAGCATTAGAAGAGTAACATATGTTGACCAGCAGCCCATGACAGACCTGCAGAGGAAAGAAGATGCCCGTCACCTACAGCTGAGGACATGAGAGAAACTGAGGAGAAATTAGGTTGCTCACATTTAAAATCTTAAAGGCTGAAGATCTGTCAGCAGAACGTTCTGCACGTCTGTGTGTTGATCACTCACGGTTCCTGATCGGTGTAAAAGCAGAAGTCTGGAGGAGGGGAAAACTGTGTGGGGTGGGTGGGTGGATACGCTCTTTCTCCAGCAGAACTACAGCCAAACCAGTTTAAGAAACATGAGTACAGACTCTCTGTGTGTGTGTGAGAGAGAGACTGTGACAGGTTAAACCCTTTTTCTAAGCCATCAATTACAGTGTGACTTTGGTTTTAAAAGTATTTTAAAAATAAATCTAACATGTTAATGTAGTGTCACTTAATGTACAGTGAGCCATCATTACTGCAGATTAAAACCAGTACCATTAAAACCAGACAGGGTGATCAGAACTCGACATGTCAGAAACATAATACTAACACTGCTCATAATACAAGCATGAAAAAATTATTTTATAATGTGGGTATAAAAAGAGCACAGAGCAATAAGACACACACACACACAAAAATGTACTGACGCTTCTGCAAAGAAAAACACAGACAATTAATAAAGACACACAAGAATAGAGACACACACAAAAATCAACGCACAGACACACACAAACACACACAGACATCACTATGGCAGTGGATCAGGGTAAATATGTCCATCTAGATTAGACATGGTCAGTTGGTCAGCCAGAAGCAGCTCTACTGAGACATCAGTTCAAGTCTCAGACAGAAACAAGAGACAAACAAAGAGAGAAAGGCAGACAAAAGGTAAGACTAGATTGAAGTGGTATTGTTATTATTAAATTTCACTTTGCCCAGAACATTTTCATAAATAAAAATGTTATTCATGTTTTATGCAACTTAAATCGGTCAATAAACAGTTTCCTTCTGCGGATTCTCTTTATCCAGACTAATGCACATATGCAGACGAGATCTACAGACAGAGATAAAAAACCCAGACATCACACCAATGGCCTGACTGCTTCAATACATCAGACAAAACTAACAAGGGCTGAAGAAGATCCAAGAGGATCATCGGCTCCTCTCTGAAGGAGAGAACATTGCTGCCCACAGTCCAGCCCCTGATGACCAATCCAGGAAAGGAGCTAAGGTCCAGCCAAAGGGGAGGCAATACAGCCAAGAAACCTTCCAACAAAGCAGCCATGCCAGTAATCACAGAATCCTCAGAGACGCCTCACCTGAGGACAAACACATCTTTGGATTAAGAACTGACTACAGTTAATCAGAAAGATTGACTCTAAGCATTGAAGAAGGCAAAAAAGATCAATCTCTTTGTTAGGATAACACACAGCTCAAAGACTCGGCCACCCATTCAGACACTAAACATACACTGTAACATTTTGTTCATTAACTAATAGTATTTACTAAGGAAAGCATCAGTGTAACTGTTGTTGGTTTGGATTTGTTCTAAACATCAACTCATTATCATGCATGTTCCACAGGTGATGTTGAAGACAGGTGTGCTATTATTACCTGTTAGACTTCTGATTCCCACCCGGCAGACAGTTACTAAAGGGGTGACATGAGTCATATCTAAAAAGAAGAACATCATAGAAACCAAAGGTGGAGTTCTGGACTCCTTTAAACTTGGACTGGAAAATCATTTAAATTAATATTTTACCTGGTGGAGAGTGTAAACCCCAGCTAGTTTTGCACCAAATTATATACTAGTCTTAATATTAAGATGGCATTCTTGTCTTCATGCCTCTTTAAATGTCTTCATAAGTTCTACTTCATAAGTTCTACTTAGATGAATGTGACATTATGAGATACACCAAACACAAAATACCCTTGAAAGTAAACAGAGCTTGTAGGTGATTTCTGATCCTGTTTGATTAGGATTTCTCAGGTCCTAAAGGTCACTGGCTCCCTGTGTGGAGCCTACATCCTTTCAGCTGGATCATTATTCCCAGCTAAGCAATAAGTCTTTATCCCTTTACAGGGTCCGATTAGACAATGTGAAAGGCAGGTTTAAACCAGGTCTGATACAGGAATAGTGCAGTAGGTGGAGTTTTGGAAGGGTGCAAAGGCTGCGAGAGACACTAGCATGTGATTATGGCTAATCCCTCTTTAAATAACCCTGAACAGTAAGCTTACGTTGTGTAGGACAACAGACAGGACACTGCAGGACCCTGTGTGGGTCTAAACTACAATATACCAAAAGGAAGAGACAGCTCACCAGAGACCAGACTGTCAGCTAAAGATTCAGGATGAATTTTGCAGCCCAGTTTTTCTACTCTAACTTTGTGAATGACAGCACGCCCCAACAGGAGACGGGGAGAGGTTTCAGCGATGGCGAGGAATGTGATCCCTTTTGGCAGAGGTGGGAAAATGCATAAACTGGGTTTGGATTCTTTATAGAGTCTCAAACAATTTCTGCCTCCCAGTGTTCTCTTGGCTCAGAGACGTGTTGGTTCCCAGGCAGCTGTGGAGTTTCAACCAGTGAATATAACTGTGGCTTCTTTCCTTTGTGTTCCCTGTCCCATCCTGTAGTTTCCTCACCCAGTGAGTCCTTTATACCTGCCCCTAAAACCCTTGGAACCCCCATACCTGTAGTGATCTCATCGCCACCATATACTGCAACCACATCAAAACCCCTCAGATGTCTGCACCTCCTCAACCGGGAGAGAGAGAGAGAGAGAGAAAGAGAGAGATTAGACTCAAAGTTCCACCTAGCTCCAATTATCTTTACGTGGAAATGTCTTTACAAGCTTTTAACATGAAAGGGCTCTACAGTATAAGTACAATGGCTTTTCTGCATTTGTTAACTTAGAATTGTTGTTATTTTAGCATTTATCATGCTGTTGTACAATTGTAAATTCAACATTCAGTTATTAAATTTCCTGTATCAACTCTGTAGTGACTTTAAAATCATATCTTGCAGTCATCAACAAACTTTGACATAATTCATGAAGTCTAAAAAAGCTTTTGTATTTCCAGTATTTACAGTAACAACATACATTCCTGATAGTGTTTGCAATGTTTTTTTCATTTTACTGTTTTCCAACAGTGCAGAACAACGTAGAGGTTCTACCAAGCCGCACTGCACCTTCCACAGTGGACCATGCCACAAAGATGGTTATATTGGCAACGGCCGCATGGGTCGCCGTTCAACGCTCATCTGTCCAGAACGGCTAAAGAATTTTGGAGCAGAGGAATACCTCAATGGGGATGTCAAGGTCTTTGAGACCATCATTACAGAACCACCAGAGGTCCAGTTAATGTCTACACCAAAACCCTCTGCTAAAAAAGGCAGTGAGAGCAAGACAGTGTCTAAACCTGCTGCTGAGTATCTCCGCTTTGAGGACATCAGCGCTGCTGCGTTTAAACTCCAGAAGTCCGGACTCCAGAAAACTCCATGCACTGTACGTCCCACAGCCACTTACCTACAGATCTTAAGAACAAACCAACAGAACTCAGCTAACAATACCAGCTCAAACATCTGATGAAACTCTGAGGAATTTAGTGCCATCTTCTGTTCATATTAAAGCTTTGAGTCAAACTTTGAACATGTGGAGTTCCTGCATATGGTTTATCTGTGAAAATGTTACATTTGCTCTGTGGTTTAATTTGTATTGAACATGTTGGTTTACAGCTGTTCTTAGATCTCAGTCAATCAGGTTTCATGACTTGCTAAAAATTAGAAACATTTTCTCTGATCTTAAAATGAATAAGACCTTCTCAGACTGTTCCTGTTTGTAAACAGTTGCTTTTCTCTTCTCAGTACTCTAGACTCTCTAAACAGTATGGGATGGAAATTTATCTAAAAAAAGAGCATCTTCATTACACCGGCTCTGTGAAGGAGAGAGGGGTTCTGTATCTTCTGTCTTCACTACCACAGGTAACAAACATAATTAACCATGTCCAGAATTTACCAGAACACGCCTGTTAGAGCATATACAGTATAGCATACAGTACACAGTCCAGTATACAGTGTAGCAGACGGCATACAGTGCAGTTTAAAGTATAGCACACAGTGTACAGTACATTATAGCATAAAGTGTATATAAAGTATAGTGTATCTGAACAATTAAGTCACATTTACAAATGCCTAAATGTTATTGCATTAGATGACACACTGGGTTTGTTTTAGGAGCAGCAAAGAAATGGCGTGATAGTGGCAACAGACTGTAACTTCTCAATGGCAGTAGCCTATCACGCAGGGGAGATGAGGATTCCCGTGTTTGTCATTATGCCTGCACACAGCGCCCCCACACGGCTGCGGATGTACAGAGACTACGGCGCCATGGTGATCTCATATGGCAGCACGGCCCAGGACTCAATGATTCACGCTCGATATCTGGCCAGAGAGAATGGATATCTATGTCTGGAGGAGTGAGTGACCGGTCAACCATCACTAGCATCATTAGTTAGGATTAGTGATATAAACAAACCCTGAACCTTAAGTGTTAAACACAAGTGCACAAATCGCCCTGCACTGTTTGTGCTATGGCCCTTGATTGAAGTCTTCTTTATAAGAGGTGTGATATTACTTGATGTGATTGGATGATTCTCATATAGCAGAAGAATTTTACACATTACAGGATGCATTGAGCCATATCTAGAAGCACCTAGAAAGCACCTAGCAACAGCACCCACATGGCAATATTAGTGAATAAACATGACAGGTGTTATATTATCAGACTGAACTCTACAACACAACCAAAGATCTCAGTACATGGAGACCTGAAACTAAACAGATAAAGAAACGAAGTCAGATTTTTGACGTGTCTGTCACAAGGATATAAACAGTTTGAGGATTGATCTGCTGTTCTCTGTTCGCCACAGGTGCGACAGCGCAGTGTATCTGGCAGGTCTGGGAACAGTGGGCTTAGAGATCTACGAGCAGGTGTCCAAACTGGATGCAGTCATCGTGCCTGCGGGCGGACACTGTGGCCTGTTGGCGGGAACCGCAGCTGCTATCAAACATTTGAACCCTCGTATCTCTGTTATAGTGAGTGTGATGATGCAACAGATCCACCTGCTCAAAGCTGAACTCGTGTGTGTGCAGCAGCCTCATGTCACATGGGTTATTTATGGCTCTGTCGACAGATATTGCATTTATAAGGTGCTTATGGGCAGAGAGAAACAGTTCTTTAATGCTGCAGTGTGTGACTGTTGTTAACAGGGTGCTGAACCAGAGGAGTTTCCTCTTCTACTGCAGTCACTCAAAACAGACTCACCCATTAAAGATCTCCACTGTAACCCCAACAGAAAGCTCTACAGAGGTAAAGTATGAATCTGCAGTCTCAGGCCTTTGCTGTTCTCCCACACTTTGATTCAAGCTCTCGTCTGCTTTGCGCACAGATTTGGCGGAGAACTCTCCAGGCACGCTTACCTTCCAGCTGGCAAAAAAAATGGTGGACAGAGTCATTTCTGTAAGGTAGACTGAAGCTCTTCACAGGCCTAATGCAGGTCTTCAGCTGTCCAGTGTCTCCAGAGCTTCACCTACATTTGAATTTAATTATGAATTAATTGTTGAAATGCTTAAATTGTTATTAAAATCTAAAATGCATTTGAGTTGTCCTTCTATGAAGACTTTGAAGGGCAAAATAGAGAATTTGCCAAGTACAGATGAGATATTTGACAGTAAAATAATGGGAAGACAACCACCTTTCTTTCCAAAGGGAGGTCAACGCTCTGGTGGCCATGCTGAGGTTTCAGGAGTATGAGCACTTGACCGTGGACACAGAGGGGGCCATCGGGCTGGCGGCCATCTTAGCTGGTCATCTGCCAGAACTCAAAGGCAAAAGGTAGTTAAACCCCCTCATTACTTTACTAATCAAAGACCTTTCATGTGACAAAGCTCTTAACTAAACTCTTTTGTTCTACTGTTTAATCACATTAAAATTAGGTTTTAGTAATTTTATATTATAAAATATCACATTATTTACAATACAATTATTTACAATACAATTACAAGCGCAAGTTTACATTATGTATAAGTCTATTACCCATGTATTCATTAAATTTGCAAATTATCAAAAATTATGATTGTTGTGTATAGGGTGGCTATAGTGGTGAGCAGCGCTAACATGGACCTGGACCTGGTTCTGCAGTGTATAGAACAAGCTCTGGTTCTGGATGACAGGGTCAGTCGGTTCACTGTACAGCTGGGAGACTGGCCCGGAGACATGGCCAAACTACTGGACCTACTGGCCCGAGAGGACATCCGGTGAGTCCAAACATTCCAACACACATCTGCTCTTGAAGAAAACTTCACTGCACATTTAACAGTCCAATAACAACTGGATCAAAAGACAAAACACTAGTATGATGTAAGTTACTGTTCTGTGAAATATCTAATTAAATGTATTAAGACATACATGAAGACATGACACTGATGGACTGTATTGAACACTCCTTTAGGCTACTGGACATTTGTCACAGAAGATACAGTGATAAAGCTGATCTCTTCAAAGCTCAGGTGGGAAATACATGCTTTTGTAGTTTATCATTACAGATGAGCTAATCAGATTAGATCATTTTAATAACGTTATTGTGTCTCACAGGTTGAGTGTGTCGTTGAAACATGTGACAAAAGTCAAAACTGTCAACTAAGGAGAACACTATCAGACCGATACCCAACACTGTGCTGGCTGAGCCAGTGAACAACACACACACACGGCAGACAAAAATAAATCATCCAGTATTTGACACTGTAATTGCTGCTAAATGTTGTGACAGAATGTTTAGAAAAAGAAAACATGAATACTCTTTTTACATTCAACCTATTCATAAAATGGCAAATATAAATCTACAAATTTGATCTTGATCTTATAGTCACTGTAGAATTAATTGATTAGTGATGGGTTTTTAGGGTGGGGGAACTATACACAATTATACTGTATACAATTTTGTTTATAGATGTTATTGTATGTGTTGAGGTAGAAACCAGCTGTATTTGTATTGTATGTTTGGTTAAAAATATAAACATTCATCTGTAACCCTTGCCCTGATTGTTTTAATTCTGTGATCTATATATTATAATCCTGTTCATTGGATACATCAGTACTACAGGAAATAAAGCTCTGAGACATAAAAACAGAGTTAGTCAGAGTATTGAGCAGAGACAGATTAAATAGTTAAGGACTTTAAGTCTATTAGCCAGGACACATTGAACACCAAATAAAAACACACAGAACAACACGCAGCCCGTCTGGAGGAATTAAACACATTTCTGAGACTGAAGGATGTTTCAGTCGGTTCATGAGAAGCTTGTGTGAAATGAACAATCACATTTATCAATTGTCACAGACGTCTGAACAATCCCTCAGATCTGTTGAGTTTAATCGTGTGATTTTATCTCAGATTAATCCGAAACAAACAGGTGAAATCTGTTTGTTTTATTTCTTCTAAAGGAACTCTGATCAAATTACTGCATGTTTATTTACAAACACCCTGCAGATAGTGATTCTGCTACAGTATGTACAGTATGTACAGTATGTACTCTTTAAAAATCTGGGTCAGACAAATCAAATCATTTGTTTGAAAAAGAGCAGATTGAGGTAATTGAAGGTATTAACATCTGCAGAACCCAGAGGATATTCACTCTGTGTGTTAGTGCAGTCACATGCATGCTGGGTAAACAGAGAAAATTGAGTTTCACTTGAGAAACATCCAAAGCTGCTCGCATATAATATACATCTAATTTTCTTTTCGTAATTTTAACTGAGCTTTAATTTTTCATGTGCAATAATCACTCACACACACACACACACACACACCAAATCTAACCCTTACAGAAACATGTTTGCATTTTTACTTTTTTAAGAAAGCATCATTTAGTAAGTTTGATAATCCATTTTCACTGGCTGGTCCACACAGTGTAGGTGTGTGTGACTTTTACCATTCTTGTGGGGACATTTGTGGACACATACACACACACTGTCAGAGAGATGGTGGTGGGCAGGCAGAACACAGCCTGTTGGCTATGCTCTGGAGAGGTCAGAGTGGATGAGGGAGTTTGACCAGGTGAATTCTGTAGGGCAAGTGAATGATGCTGTAAACCCAGTGGAATGGTGGGTGTCCCAGGGGCTAATTGTGAGCCTGGAGAAACAAAAGTGAAGAATGGAGAAACAAATGAGAAGAGAGCAGTTCACTCACACTCCCTGCACAGTATGATAATAATAATACCGTTTCTTTGAATGGATTTCTTTGAAGTACACAGGCGTTTCATATAAACACCATCTTATACAAAATCTAAATGTAATAATGATTTAGTACATTGATAAATATCAAAGTATTATCATACTCTTTATCCACATACTCTATGAGGTGGAAATACAAATGAAATCGAGACATGACAAAAGGGAACGTGACAGAGAGGCCATTAGGTGCATGTTCAGCTATTACCATGGTAACTTACAGCTGGTGTAAGAGGACGGGACGCCTGCCTGCACACCTTAAACTCAAACAGCTGAGAGACACTGATGCAGGAAAAGACGATGCGTTCCCAGGAAAGAGTCAAACTGATAACACTGCTCAGACTACAGTAACTGTTACAAACACAATCTGCACCCACTCACACTGTACTGAGAACTGTCTGATTTCTGCACTCATCTCCACCTCCTTTCTCAGAGACACAGGACAGCTGAACCTCACTGAATATTAATGTGTGATAAAGTCTGAGCAGGAGGAGGAGTTATCATGACCAGGAGAAGGGGTTTCCAGGAACATCACCTGGCATGAGGGTAAATCCAGTGGGGAGCTGCATGACTCCTCCTAAGGGTCCTGCATTCTTCAGCACCGTCAGGAAGGGCATCAGTTATATTTACATCATTATGCGAAAAGGTAAAAAAATAAATCCACATTCAAATTTCAGATGAGGTGATCTTTACAACAAAACGTAACAAAATACAATCAACAATAAAGCTGTAGTATAATCTAGTTCAGCCTGTATAACACTCATTTTTACCAAATGATTTAAGTCACACACAATAAGACAAAAAAAGACTAAAAGTAAGAGTACAATAAGACGTTATATATTTAAATATCAGATATTAGATAATCATATTATGAGATGTATGAAAGCAAGTGTGTTATGTTTAAATAGATCTGATATTACTATGTTATTGCTGTTTCATGCTAAATGTTTGAGTTTTGGGGACCAAATGTCCCCACAAATCTAGTACTACCAGTAAATTTTGACATTCCTCGGGTCCCCACGAAGTAACAAGCTGAATGATCTTTGTTGAAGTTGTAAAAAAGCAGGAAGTTTTCTGAGTGGGTTACATTTAGCAGTAAAGTTGATGTAGGGGGACAGAATATACAGTTTGTACAGTATAAAAACCATTATGTCTAATGTCCTTATTAAATATGAAAACCCAACATTTGTGTGTTTGTTTTGGCTGGTGTGTTCATCTCTGGATGGCTGACAGAGCTTCAGCATTTTAAGCTGCTGCTGTACAGATCCACATTACTGGAGCTCAGACCACGACTGTCCTGCAGCTTCCTGCTGCTCAACTTCTGAACAGAATAAGGAGAAACACACAGGAGATACACAGGAGACAGATGTGAGCCTGGGAGGAGGCCAGGAATCCTTATATATGATAACTATTAATACATCTCTTCACTGCAAAATCACTGCAGTGTGTAGCTCAATGCTTTATTATCACATTTAGTTATGTACACTATCAGAATAAATGTTTATTATTCTCACCTTATAGTTATCACCTGTGTTGTTCAGGAAATTGAGTGAGGCTGCAAGTTTCATACTGTTGACAAAAAAAAAAATGATAAACAAATGTCACAAAACAAAAAAAATAAAAAATTATTTTTCACAAGTATATTTCAGTTTGTCCTTGTTTTATCTTAATCAAAAATAGTGTGTCTGGTTTTAATGAGTTTTATTCATTACTAATATTTTTAGTATGTGTGCATACGTGTTGGTGTGTGTGTTTGGAGGTCCGTGGCCCTGGAGTTTCTTCACCAGAATCTCGCTGCTTCTGCGCAGAACATCTCTGAGACGCCCAAGAGACGCACTGCGCTGCAGAACCCCACTGCCGTCCTACACACACACACACAGGCTCAATACACACTGTACACAAACATACCTACAACAGCAATTCTAAGCAAACACACACACAAACTGATTCTGAAGTCATAATTATGCACATATATTACTGCAGCACCAACATCCATTAACACACACTGATGAAGATTTAATTAGATTCCCCACAATTACCCTAAACAAATACAAACATCTGTACTGACTAAAGAATACACACACACACACACACAATTAGGTTTTCCTCAGATTTGTCAGGTTTTGCTGACTTTTGGGTACAAATTTGTCCCCAGTAGTTGGTATAAGTTAGATAAATTATAACCCACTTTACAGACACTAACAATCATATAGACTAACAATCACAATGACGCCACATGATTAAAATTCACTGTAAAAATGTCACAGGATAGCAATAAAATCTCAAGCATAAGTTGAATTCGGATGATATTTTGTTATTTAACAGAGAGACATTCAGACATTTTTCAGTGTCATTTGAGCACACAAAGAGCCTCAATCTGAGAGTGCATGAGAACTGATGCATATTAAAACGTTTGTGATTCTCCTTCATCCTGCAGGTGCTTTATAGACAAGCACTGAAATCTCCTTCAGGTCTGTACTGAACTAATGTCTGTGTGAATGAACTGCATGTGTTCACCACCAGCAGTCACGGCTTTACTTTGAGAGACTGTCATTCACTGTGATATACACTGTAATACATGTGGCAGGAAAAGATTATAGTCATATTTACATTTAAAGTAAATTCATTCTACACACGTCAGAATTTACTCCTATCATTCTTTAATAAAACAAATGCTTTGTCTCCACAAGTGGTCATCTAATCTAAGAACAGTTCATTTAGCCAGATAAATTATAACAGCCCAACTGTTTCAATGTGTCTCTGTAAAAGAATATTTCAATCTCTTCAATTTTTAAAGTTGTATTCTTCAAAAATATTCTAAACTTATGACCCTAAAGTACAAACAGACTTTTCAAAGTAAAAACAGAATAAAGTTCAGAAATGAAACCTTTATTGAGATTATCAACAAGCATCAGAGAGCACAAAGCTGATTTGATCTGACAAGCATAAGAATGCAGAGTAATAACTTCATATACATTTATTTGTAGATCTACTTTTATAATAAGGAACACAGAGTGTCAATCGTTCATAATAAAACAAAGAGTAGAAACTATCAGAAGAGCTTTAATAAATAACCAGCATCCCACTAAACAGACGTCAAGATAAAAAACACCTACTCATTGTATACTGCATCAAACCACCCACTCAGCTATGCGTGTGTCAATGTGTGAGTGCATGTCAGACAGTGTCTGTGTGTGCGAGAGAGAGTGTCAAAGTGTGAGACAGTGTCTTTGTCTGTGCAAGTGTGTGTTTGAAAGTGTAAAAGAGACAGTGACAGAGCGTGCGAGAGAGTAAAAGTGTGTGTGTTTGAAAGAGAAAGTGTGTGTGTGTGTGAGAGAGAGTGTCAGGGTGAGTGTGAGAGAGTATGTGCCAGAATATTTAAATGATCATTAAACTATCATTTGTGAGCAATAAGGGAGTAATAAATTACAGCAGCAAACATCATTTCATAACATTTCACACAAACGAGCTTCTGTAAGTGTTTACACTGAACTGACACACATGAACTGTTGTTCTTTTACGTCAGTCACTCTGAGAAACATTGTGTGTGAGTGCGCGTGTGAGTGAGAGAGGGTTATAGAAAGCGTGTGTAAGAGTGTGTGACGTGTGTGTGTGTGTGTGCATGAGTTGCATTAGTCATGTGAAATGTGGAAATGTTTGGGTTAAGCCAACCAATTAGTTTCCTGTCATAAGCATCAGAAATACGGAGATCTGAATCTTTTGTTCCCTTCAGCTGTTTGTTTCTGTAGATCATCGGTTGCTTCAGTGTAAATCAGACTGAACTATTGTTTCAAAACCAGCGAATTAACAGCAAATAGTGTAAACAAATGTAAATAATTGCACAAACAGTCTGATGATAATGTGTTTAAATACATCACACCAAGCCACATGAACTTGTTATATAGCTCATATTAAACAAAAGAAAAAATACTTGGTTTCTGTGAAATATTTTCCACAGTGAGTTTTTAGCACTTGAAGCCACTAAAACACTAAATCACAGAACAGACATACAGACGTCTGAAGACCAGCAAACACCAAGTTTAGATTTCAACATGAAGCTATCATGAAGTGTGAGGAGCAGAAGAGACAGAGTGAAGACTGAAGGTCACAGTTCAGTCAATGAAAGCAGGAGGAGGAAACAGCTGACAGAATCAGAGGAAATTCCCAAACAGCCGGAATGGCAGAAGATGAACAAACAACTTGTCCCTTTCTGTCTGAGAGAAGATGAGGAAACTCTCCATGCCCTTATGCCTGATGAAAGGAAACAGAGAAACAGCGTTTATATCACACACAGACACACTTGTGGCCTGACTGTTTGTGTATCTGCTGGAGTATGACTCTCTCACAGTCTGTATCTGTCTGTTTAACATAATAACCTCATAAATAAATAATAACCTCATTTTCTCCTGGTTTAGTGTCACAGAGTGTCCGTAATGTGATAGATCTACAGACACTCTTTCCATCTTAACATCTTCTGTTATTTTAGTGCTTTACCTGTTATATTGATTGATTGCTGTAATATTTGACTCCATCGGTTCTGTGATTATTTTTCTTATTTCTCATTTCTCTTCTGCTTGCAGCAGATTATCTGAACGTTGTGCAGATCTTCAGTTAAAAACATTAACTAAAAGCTCCTTTGATCAAGATTCTTTAATGTTTCTGCAGCGTCAAAATGACAAATGTCTGCACCAGACACTGGTGATAAATTCTGTTTAATGAGGTAGTATCTGTAGAACAAGAGATGTTTATACATAAATGTTTGTAATCAAACATTTCTCTCTCTCTCTGATCTAACATATGTTGCTCATCCAAACTGCTCCAGAATGTTCCTCAGAGTTGCTTGTGATGAAGGATGATGGGAAGAGGAAGAGTACAATCCACCCTTGGGAAAACCTATCTGACTGGCTGATTGGCTGTCATGGCAACGGTAGCAGCAACGTGTCTGGTTAGTAACAGACAACAATAGTAGCACAGGGAGTCATGCGGGCCACTGCGACATAACACGCAAATCTCATGCACAAGACACATTAAAACATCATGTGTCAGACATGCAGACAGACAGAACATCAGCATTAGGGCTTCCTGTTTACGACCCCCCCATCATACACGCATCTCAATGTCTCCATGTTCACAGTACTGAACACCAGCTCAACACACACTCACAGACAAGAGAAACTGCATTAAATACACACTCAGATGGGTGTTATTACAAATACTGCGCGCAAGCAGAAGACACGAATGCATGAGTGATTTATTCTGTTTATCACTGGCCTTCACATCCACAGTCTTACACACACAGCCTGAGAAATGACAGAAAAACACAATCACACAAGAGCCATCTCACATCTTCACTTAACTCCAGACTAAGTGGAAAACGTTATAAATAATGTAAAACCCTTCAAAACCCCATTATAAAACAGATAATACAGTTTAGAGTCTGGACTGGAGCAGCTGAGTGCGGAGTGTAGAATCAGTCATGTTAAAGGCTTGATACTGTTTTCATTAGTAAGGCTGTGAGCTGTGATCAATATATGACACATGCAGGAAATGAAATCACAGCCATTTGAACACACAACATCTCCTGAGAGCCAACACTATGTTCTGAACACCATCATAAACACACCCACATTTCAGTTCACAAGGAAAAAAAACTGCATACAGTCATAACAGTATTAAAACAGTATTGTTTTCTAATGCTACATATTTTTTTCTTTTGGGGTCATAATACAGTCGACTATATAATTCAATCATTCTATAGCAGGGGTCTCCAATCCAGGTTCCTGGAGGCCCACAGATCTGCAGAGTCTAGCTCCAACACACCTGTCTGAATGTTTCTAGCAGTCAAAGACCTTGATCAGCTGCTTCATTAGAGTTGGAGCTGAACTCTGCAGGTGTGTGGAGCCAAGACCTCACTGGAGACCTCTGATCTATAACGTCTGCCATGATTGCCTGCCTTTCTGATCAAATATTAGCATATTTACAGGTCAGTTGAGCTGCAGGAGGAGAACTTGTGTGTTTCAAAGATGTGGAGAACAAAGACACTTTGATTTAAAAGCAACAATGAAAGATAACAGTTAAAAACAAACAAACAACTTAAAGACCAGCAGCTACATGACCAGGTTAATCAAACCAGCACTAACATGCCAGGACACACAATCAGCTTTAATTCCCAGAGAAACACAGCAGCCTCATATTCAACAGACCTCATCACATGATCAA
>JAZGTK010005459.1:0-22404 GCA_036877625.1 Ambastaia sidthimunki
GGATGCGTGATGGATGCAAAAAAAATTAAAAAACTGTTGCGGTAAGCGAAAGGTAAAATAAAACTGGGACAATAAAAGCCTAATTATAGACTCATAAATCAGACTACAGAAACACTAGTAAAAAACAGTGCTGGTCTCACATTAACATGGACAAATGGTGTTGTTTAAGAAACTGTCTCATGTTAATAAAACGTTAACGCATGTTCCCAAACGCTTCCTCATTCCTTTGGTGTGAAGTGTTCACTCTCATAAAACACAGAATCAGGGTCAGTTTTCACAACACCCTGTCTCAACCCCTCATCTAACAACACCAAAACAGATCCAATAGTGTAGAGATGGAGTCGAAACTAAAAGGACAAAGGTATCAAGTGTCTTCTGTTATTTTCAATGTTTTGTGGAATGAGGGCTCCAGAGAGGTTCCCAGGCAGGTGACGCATTAGTTGGAGGCCATTACAAAGGAACGTCATTTATGTGATTGTCAAAAATGTGTTCCTTTACAGTCTTATTCATAGTTTACTTATCCGAGCATACAAGTTTAACATTACAGCATAATTTGTTTTAACAGCCTGCAATTTACATGCCAGGACAGTCTTTAATTCTAATCTAAAAAAGTGTAGAATTAGCAGTTTCACAAAAAAAATTCTGCCTTTATATAAGTTATTTCAGTTTGCATGTCTGCCAGTTAGGGGTGACAGGCCAGTTAGCAACACTTCTTTCTTTGCCATTTACAAGACAAAAATAAGATACAATAAAGAACATGATATATCTGATACCTATTTAGAAGCTTCTTTAAATTTTAGAGTTAAATAAAAGTTTTATAAAAATCACCAACACAGCATACCACATAACCAGCTCATTAGCAACTTTACCTCAATGAATAATGAATTCATTCGTCTAATGAATAAAGAATGTTACACTTTATTTCGATGGTCAGACATTTGAATAACTATATATACCTTTGTAACTACATGTCAAGTAATTATCACTAATTTGCAACTGCTGTTAGGTTAGGCTAACGGTTAGTAGATTAAGTTGACAAATTGTTGTCAAGTTACTTATAGTCAGCAGAATGTCTGAAATGGACTTTCGCAATAAAGTGTTACCATAAATATGCTACTGAAAATGAAACTATTTAAATTAAGCAAATGTAAAGTAGGGAGAAAAGCTACATTGACCTTTCATTGCTCCACTACCAAAGAACATCATGTGAAATTACTGTGTTGTCTCCTTGGAAACCACATTGCTCAGCAACCAGTGAAACAGCTGTGAGTGACTGTCATTCCAGGGTTGCCGCGGTAATCTGTCAGGTGATTGTTTGATGTGGTGGAGCACTGTCATGCATCACTGATTTCAACCACTAGGACAGCATGTTGAACTGTGAGGAATGAGGAGCGAGGGAGCGAAAAAGAACTGCTGACAGAAAGAGAGAGAACAGTAAGCTGATGCACAAAACAGCATCACTCTTGAGGGTAGGAAGGATGTTGACACAATGCTCTCCTTCCTGTCTTCTCAGGATATCATTTGCTGCTGTTTGACAAATTTTACCCACTTGGTTTTCATGATACTTTCATGATACGTTCCCTATATTTCCGTCAGTCAGAGTTTATTCCCAACAGAAGTTTTCTTACCAAATCTACTTACAATAACACGCACATAGCGCCTTTTGAAGTGAACTTTTTTTCCTCCAAGCATTTCATAATCACACAATCTGTTCCCATGTCATCATTTAGCATATTATACTGAGAATATTATTCCACTATACAATTCTGGTGCAGTATGTAATATAAACAACACCTATAATATAAAAAACAATACTAGTAATAGTAATTTTTCACTGTGCACTGAATGCAAAACTTCAGTGTACACATTTTTTGGCAAATTATTTTTTACTGCCAAAAGTTTAGACATTTTAACACATCGCAAATAGGCAAATAACTAGTTTCCAAGATAATAACTGGACACTCACATGCACGTAAGACTGTAACTAAACTGTATTATAATTCTACTGTGTAGGGTTTTAACTGAATAAGCATCAAGATCAAGCAACTGCCATGTTCACCCTATAATAATTAAACTTTATGTTGTGTGGGGAATCTGCTGTAAGTAAGTGGATTTAAGTGGTAAACCTATCAGGCTGTCTAGCCATAGCCACAGCTAAAGTCTCTCATCCTCAGTAAGTGATAATGTACTTACCTGCAGCCAGTATCAGTACTAATCTATATATAACAGAGAGGAAGTGTGGATGGGTAACAGGACATTTAGAGGTGAGCCACTGGATAATAATCACAAAAAGTGAAGTCATCCACATCCTCAATTCTGCAAATCTATACCCCATTTTTCCATCACCAAATCCATCCATCAGCTTTATTGTGATCTTGCAAGCTATAGAAACACCTGTGCATTCATCATTCTCTCACCTGTGAAGGAGCGCTGGAGGACAAGCCTCCGCTGAGCTCTCCGATCCGAGCTGCCGCTGTAGGATTAGAGGAGCTGATCAGAACCGGGCCGCTGATCTCCATGGAGTGTCTCTGGGGTGGGGGGGCCAGGCAAGGCTTATGGGACATTGTTAGGGAGGTGAAGGAGTGTCGCTTCTTACTGTTCTTCTTCTCCCCTGGGGCCTTCATGGAGCCGTTGACCTGGGGGCCTGAGGAAGAGGAGGAGGGCCCTTCACTGCAGTCTGCTCCACCTTCTGATGGCTTGTCCAGTTCTATGAGCTGTCGGGCCGCACTGTTGAACTGAGATTGAAAAAAGAAAACAAAAACGTTTTTAAATTAAAACATTCATTTTTCTTCCCCCTTTCGTAGTGTAAAAAGAAAGGTTGCAAACCGTATTGGAACAAACATTAAACACATGAGCTCAATGAGGTCCTGTAGCTCAGTTGGTAGAATTGTGTGCAGCACAAAAGATTGTGGGTTTGATTCCCAGGGAACACACATACTGATAAATTGCATACCTTGGAATTCACTGTAAGTTGCTTTATATTAAAGCACCTGCCAAATACATAAATATGTAAATGCAAAATGTGAATGTGCAAACACATGCGGTAACTAAAAGGCCATGACTCACATACTTCTTTAGAAGACGTAATAACAAGAAGTGGTAAGAGAGAAAAAGAAAGCTGACTGAAGAAATAAAGAAGCAGAAAAAAACAAAGAAATTGACAAAGAACAGAAAAATGATTAATCTTTAAGCAGACAAAAAACAGACCGAAAAAGGATAGGATATAGGATAATATAGGATACGATATAGGATACAAAGACCATATAGTAAGGTGAGTAATAAAGTGGGATCTATATTTGTAATTTAAATACACTACCAGTTCACAACAGAGGAGAGACAGAAAGCAGAGACAGAGAGAGAGTTCAAAGACAAGGACTATGATGGAGTTGACGTACAGTATGTGGGGTGATGGGTGTGATAGGACTGCAGGACACGGTCCTCTTTCATGTGAAACTAAAATCAAAAGTAGACGAGCAGAGAGGCTCCCACTAATCATAGAATGACACACATCGCTCTGGGCAACCATCTCACTCTCTACTTATACAAACGAGATTGGCCAATCACAGCAATGATATGAGGAACCCTACATTCTGTTTTTTATGATCTTAAAAATCTTTTAAACTTTAAAGATGTATGCCTAAACGCTTGAAGTGTACAAATATTAATGATCAAAACTGTTTAAAAAGCATTTCAGTCAGACAAGGGTTGACAGAGTGGTCTCTACATAATGTCCATACTTTACTTTTCACTTTTTTTACTTTTACATTTTACAGTTTTGATGACTAAAATGTATACTAATAAAGAATGAGTATATGTGTTTATCCATCAGAACTGATACCACAGCAAATCCCAGAATCAAAATGAATCCATAACCAAAATGGTGTGACATCATATGATTCACTCGGGCCAAATGGAAATGAATTCAAATCAAGTTCAAAGATCTGTTCAGCATCTAAATGGCATAAGGTTGAATTGACTAAAGGTTGCCCCTGCAAACTTTTTAGGGCAGACCTTAAATACCAGGTGCATGACACCTACAACAAAAGTCACATGCTCTCAGTTTAATTTCCAACTTGCTCTTTGAAAATATATTATTCATAATGTCAAAAAGATCTCATTGGAAAAGAAAACTATCCCACCACCCTCCTCTCCTGCCTTTTATGTACCTGATTAAATGTCACTTTGGATGCCACTGCTATCAGAGATTACCTTCTTAAAAAAGGAAAAAGTCTGGTTTGGGGAAAATTGCACTGGCTTTTGTGTGAGCTCAAAGCCTCCACTCCTTCATTCTCGCGCTCTGCGTGAAAGAGGTGCTATTCAAGCAGTGCTTTTCTGACACAAGCTATTTTTAAATGTCTTTTGATGGTTATTTTTTCCCACAGTTTAGACACGTGGCTGGCGGAGACTTCACACTCACTGTGCCAGGGTTCGTCAAAGTTTACAGATACGTTTGTGCGACACTCTTTTGTATGGAGGTTTTGTGTCTGTGTGAAGAGACTGAGCAATACGCAGGTGATACGAGAAAACCTTAATGATAACTGAGGCTGTAAATGTTTGCGAAAACCTGAGAGATGCATGTTTTAGAGACTGTGCATAATAATGATGAACACGCTGATGAGGTCGCAATAAAGCTCAAATAATGGGCAACAGTTTCAGAGCTCTTTGACATTTGCATGCTTTAAAAGCTTTGTGTCATTTCAACTAAAGCCAAAACAATGAAATGTGGACAAGAAAGACCGGCTAAATTAACAGGACGTGATAATGACATAAATGGCAACAAAGGGCACATCTAAGAGCCAGATCTTTAAAGGATTTGTGTAGGTTTTCAAGACAAAATCTGTGCAACAGGGTACATTTTCACAGCAACTTAATGTAACATTAAATGTTAAGATTTAATGGAGGAACAGAGGCCCTAACGCAATTATGTGACTCACCTCTACATAAGATATGGGGAAGATGCCAATTTTATCTCCCAGCATTCCCTCTGCCCAATTCTCATCCACACGCCGAATCACAGTGAGAATATCATCCTGAGGGTAGACAGAAAGAAACTATGTTTCTTGTTTTTGAGCCATAAGTTGTTAAATAATAAACACAAGAGGCACTTTACGAACATCCATAACTGGCAGGCATCAATGAAAACCATTTTTAATGAAAATCTATCCAAAACAAAAATGGCCGGAAGGGAGCTTGTACGCTTATGACGCAGAAGCAAAAGGAAATATTTTGCTGCTTTTTCCATTTTCTATTAATCTATGAAACACAAGGGAAATTTTGAAGAATGTTCATATTGCTTTTTTCATTAAAAAAAAGCCATATATTACACATAGGCTTTCAAGTGCCAAAAATGACCCATAATACAGTAAAAGTAGTCCATATGATGCACTATAATCTATGCCATTAGTATAATTAAATCTTTTATTAAAGACATTTAATAAATTTAGTTTATTGTTCATTATAGTTCATTATTCACTGATAATCTTTCTCTTTCCTGTACCTCATATGCTTGTTTTATGAATGCATGGATGGGTGAGGGTGTGTGAATGGAAAAATATATATATTTTCTACAGCAGGTTTCACCTTTGAGAACGGTAAGCAGTCTTTGTCTGCCTCCTTGTCTTTGAGTTCAAAGTCATACAGGGCTTTGCACTGTGGGGGTGGCTGTGGCAGCGGTTTGATGACCTGGACAAAGTTGGTGGGGAAGAAACCATGGACTCCGCCCATCTCTCCATGGTACCAGTTTTCATCCACCTGCCGGCGCAGAATGATGATGTCACCCTTGCTGAACTTGAGGTCTCCAGGTTCTTTGCCATCATAGTTATATAAAGCCTTGGCACAGGGTAGCTGTGGGACCCCCTGCAGTAAAAAGAGAGATTAGGAAAAGGGAGGTTACTAAAAATGAGAGTCAACTTCACCAAAATAACTTGGATTCATGGATTAAGTAAGATCAGCACTCAAAATCATATTTATTTTTTAAACTTGCATGACAGGCGAGGTGTGACTGTGATTACTACAGGCAAATTTCAGAGTGCACAAAAGCATGTGGAGTGGTTGAGGGTATAAAGTGAGAGCAGAGGGTTCTATAATAAACCCTCTGCTGCAATGATATTTAGAAGCCTATAGCCTGCTGTCTTTGTAAACAACCACACACCATTTCACTTCACAACCTTCTCTCTGCTATATATATAATATACAAGTCAAAACACCATCACAATCATAATGCTAGCATTTGTGCTGAATGTGAGCACAATGACTGACTGCTGGCTTGTCATTCAGACTGACCTTGTTGGCCTGCCTCTCTGTTTGACTGTGATGGGTTGCTTTTTCTGTCTGGCTTGCTTAACTCATTGACTATCTCCTTGTCTGACAACCTACAAATGCCCTGAGACATGCCAATGGGCCCACAATGCCATGGAGCAAGTCCATTTATCAGTGTGTATGGAGTGTTATGGTGCAGAACCAGTCATCTGGAACCGGTCAAAGCTCTTTTCAAGACCTGACAATGATCCACTGCCAGGGAAAGGGAGGAGGCCAACTACGCTTTTCAGGCAGGCTGTTCAAGAGGGGCCCACTGTCCAAGAGAACACCCCTCCCTCACCCAGAATAGAGCATCATGGGCTTCCGCAACTGTAGAACACATCTCAAAGGCATAGTGAGCAGAATGATATTAACAACACCAATGATAGAGAGAGACTAAAGAAAGAAGTATGAAAGGTAAAAAATGAAGGGATGTATAAAAGGAGGAAGAGGAAGTTGTAAGTTGGTAACTATTTGTCTAGTAGGTAAGTAGACAGCAAAAATAGAAAAAAGGTAGTACATTAAAAGGACAAAATATGGGAGAAGAGAGGCAGGTAAAGTACTGCTTGGCTGACAGACTAGCTGACAAACAAACTAAAAGACAAAAAGAAAGAACTCTTTAAGAGTGTCTTCTAAAAAGGGTTAAAACTTTGTATAGCACTTCTTATATTATTCCCCAAGACAAATCACTTTACTGTTTTCCTCACTTTTATAAGTTGCTTTGGATAAAAGCGTCTGCTGAAGGTAAAAGGCAAGAAAGGAAGGCAAAAGAGCAAAGCAGATGAAGGGCTCACAGGATGATCAGACAGTGGAACAGATTCTGACTAAGCAGCACTCACCACAGAGAGGACAGCCGGCCAGCCAGACGCTGGGACAACTAACCTTTTAAAAGTCACATCGCTTTTTTAAACTTATATAAGAAATGTTTCCATTTGGCAAATATACTTTTGGACCAAGAGCTTTATTTAATGTAAAGGCTGTAAGCCAGTCCATTAACTTTAACAACCCACAAAGCTGCATTCGTCTCTACACCTTTCCCCACTCCTTTTCCCTCCTCCTGCTGTGGGCCTCTTTTAAAGGCAGCTGTCAGCAGATTTACCCATTTTGCCAGGCTAAGACAAAGACAGAAAGAGTGAGCAAGGAGAGGTAAGAGATAAAAGAACAAGAAAAAAGATGAAGGGATAAGACAGACAAAAGAAGGCAAGAAAGCGATCAAACCAACATTAGGGTGGTCAGCATGCTTGTTTTTCCGGCCTGAGCTTCGCGTGCGATAAAGAAGGGTGCCGGAGATTGCTTGAACTGGACCGACATGAAAGAACAACAGTGAGGCTTTCATTCAGTCTGAACAAAGCACTGAAGGCATGTGTGTGTGTGTGTGTGTGTGTGTGTGTGTCCATTTGTTCAGGTTACATGAACCTCAACAGATCTTTAAAAAAAAAAAGTGAGGCCACGCATTGCTTTTGAGGCTTTCCAACCTTGAGATTCATCCTGGTCCAAATACTCTCAAACTGGACAGGAGGAATAAACGCCTCCCTCGGCTGAATCAGTACCAGCCTGCCTCACTGAAGATCTGAAGGACGTTGCTGGGTAAAATTGGACCAGACCAACAGAACATTAGAGGATAATTCAAGACAGCTCTGAGGGTCCAGACCAGAAATTACTCACCACTGCGCAACTGCTCTAAATTTCTATCACTGGAGGGAAAAACAACAACAGCTTTACAGTGTTAAAACTCTCCCTGATGCTAGAAAGAATCAGATTATGATTCAAGATACCTAAAAATATCCTGCGCTCGGAGGGTCTATATTGCAGTCACACAGATCCATCCTGTCTAATTGCCAATTACTACTAATGTGCTATTTAACTGGAGAGCAATTCCATGCAAATGTTACCACGAGAAAGTTTACCAAAAGAGAAAAACCCTTTTAAAGTTGTCCATTTAAGTCTGTATTGTACTGTATTAATGTACTGTAACAGAAATTAAGAAAAGTGCCTTGTTTTTCCACCACATATGAGGTATGCAATGTTAAAATGATATTTTCAAGCAACCATATTTCATACTTTCTAAAGAGGAGTCAAAAGTCCCCATTAGTTATACTTTATTTTAACAATAATCATATTGCAGAAAAATGGAGGCATGTCTTAGAAATAAATACATCCACTTTGTCACACCAGCACTGCCTTTTTAATATATATATGGGCTGTATTTAGGACGTCACGGTGCTTCAGTGCTGTGTCGTGCATACGATTTTAAATAAGTTTATATCATATAATAATTCTAGATACAAATAACTTGAAACTTTACATGCAAAGCCAACTTATGTCCATGTTGATCATAATCATGCTGAATCGCTCTATGTAGGGCTTGATTCCACACTAAGAGATAGAAGATTGAAATCAGAAAATGACATGAGCCCCACTTGTACCAACATTGGCCACATTAGCACAACAGACACTTTGATTAATGTAAAACTAATGGTAGAGACATGTTTTACAGAGAAACAGAACAATAAACAAAATTAATGGAAAGCCGTCCTTATATTTTAGCAGACGATTAGGCTGGCAGCAATGTTTTGAGAGATGGCGCAAGATTTCTCAGCAGCATAAAATCTGACTGTAATTTGTCACTGTGTGACAGCTAGACATGCCTAACACAACAATAATGAGAATTGTGTAATGCAACTCTAATGAGGTCTGCCATTCAAGAGCCATCAATCACTGTTAAGACTCCAGTATACACAAACATCTCCAGATCATTCTGGTTTCTCTACTCTCCATCCTGTTCCAGCTAATCTAACCCCACACCATACAGTCTTTACCCCTATACTTGCATCTTTCTCCTATCCTTTCACAAAATCCATCTCATTTGCAACATCTAGATCATGTATCATAATATATCAAAATCAAATGACAAATTAAATGCTCACAGCCAATTGATGTCAGTTCCTTTAGATGAGCAAGTCATTTAAATAGGTTGTACCAGCTGGTGTGCAATAGTGAACAAACTGGACACACATGAGCTGAATGAATCGATGACAAAGGACGCATAAAAACTCTGCACTCGCAGTGTGTACATTTTATTACCAGGGCTGTGCAAGATAAAGTTCTATGTAGCCCTGTTGGCGTTTACGAGGGCTGTTAAAGTAATGGGAGGCTGGATGGGTCAGACAGGAAACAGAGTCTGGGGGCGTGAGGAGAGGGATTGAGGTCAGGCAAAAACTGTGTATCAGTTTGAGACGGCATGCCCACAGTCTGACTAACTGACGTACAGGAAAACACTTTCCCAATCTGGAAAGCCCTTTTTGATTGGTTGGCTTAATGCAATTTTGACAAGTAAGGGTGCACATGGTGTTCCACCTTAAAACAAAGTCATATCTAAGGTACCATTGAAAAACAAACATTTGTGGATGAAATAAATGGATTTGCAATAAGTGGCATCAAATTTTATAAAGAGTCAGTGTTTGGTTTGAGGCACTTAGTAATAAGTTAGGTAACCACAAGCAGAACTGCAAAGTCTGTCTTAATTTCTGAGTAATAACCCTAAAATAGCCTGCACAAAAAAAAAAGAGCACACAAAAACAAAACTGTTGGTCACTTTAGACATCATTTAGACAATCCTGACATGACAGTCCTGAAGTTCCTGAACAGAATAAGCTTCAGACCTTTTGTTGCTTAATCAAACATCTGGCCTTTAAGTAAAAGACAGGAAACTGCGGGTCTCCCCAGAAAACTTCAGACAGAGAAATCCCCCAACACAAAGACAGGTCAAGAAAGAAAAAGACATGAAAAACTTCCACACACAATCAAACCGACCATACACGCAGCAGTTCTTTTTTAGAAACACTGTTTCCAGGTCTCAACACCAATTTGGAAAAGATGTTGTGTTATTGACACAGGAGTTTGTGAGGGCGGCAGCCATGATGTTTTCATTACAGCTACATTAGTCGAAATGGGCTGCTAATGATTCTGTTTATGACCCTTGAGAAATGAGCTGACCTATCCCTCATCTGGGTAAAAAAACAGATTCCCAAATACAGCTCCTGCTGAAACCCTGTACTTCTCACCTTCATGCTTACGGCCTCCCTGCAGTAGCTTTAGTGGATAATTACTTTGTAAAGGATGATAGATCAGGTGTGGAGGGTGCTGAGTGGGCGTTTACTACCAAATGAAGGAGTGAATTGATGAGGCTGTGCAGGGCTCAAGTCCAAATAACAAAACACCACATTTAGCCTGGGAAAGGAATTAGATTTCCATCTTCAGAAATTATTTTTATCTGTCATGGACCCAACAAGAAACAAAAGTTGATTAAGGAATAGAAAGAACTGCATTTATTTAAATAAGATTGGGGGGGTTATAGAGAGAGAAAGTGATAGACAGAGAGAGAGAGAAAGAAATGTCCAGGGAGAAGAGATAGAGAACTAATCAGGGCGAAGACACAACGCTTGCTGTCTTTTCCATCCGAGTTCAACCCCTGACCTTTCAATTCAGGCAGATGAGCAGTCTGCTCCAGCGGTCAAAAGTGAATCCAAGTAGTTATGTTTCCATGGCAGCATCTGCAAGAGTTCTACAGTTCTTTCTATCCCTGTCTCACAGCATAACACTAAAATAAGAAACAAGAAAAAAGCTGGAAGATGCAGAAGTTTCAAGGCAGGATGCTAGAAAACAGCATTTGCTCTTTTTAAGTCTCTGAGGGGAAAAGTAAGGAAAAAAACAGGCTCAAACCGTACAGATAGTGAAATGCAAAAGACCAATGTTCAGTGTTCAGATAATATATGTCAGCAATATATTATTTAAAAACAAAAAATCACTCTACAGCAAATACTTTATTAGCTTATCAAATACATACCTCGAATACACTGCAAGTCACTTTGGATACAAGCGTCTGCCAAATGAATACATGTGAATGTTATCACACTCACATACAGATCACTTCATCATGATACAGCATGAATGCCTGTATACAACAGGCATTTACAAAACAAATCCACAAAATAAAACAAAAAACAAAAAACAAAGCCAAAAAAAGCAACTGTCTGGAGAACAGATGTGCATCTGGACCTGGAGCGGACATCGTACTGAAAGACTCTCGTCTTCTTAACACTTTTTATTTTCATCCATCCACCATCTCCATTTACCCTCTACCTTCGTTACAACCAGCCTTATGAGAAACACCAAAATGCGGCACATTATAGAAGCTCACGTCAACATAAGCCACATAAACATCTCGCACTGCATCCAACTCATTACAACACGCACCTGTTCCACAGTCACTGACCTCTTTAAACCCTCTGTTTTTCATCTTGCCATTGGGAACTGGACTACACTTAAGGGGCTCCTGGGAACTACAGCCATTACAGTTTGATTGAATCAAGCTGCCTTGGACCGGTATGCAGAGTCTCATGGGAGTTGGAGTCCTTTCATGTGATCAAAGCCGCCAAGCTGAAATGTGTGGACAAATGAACCATGAAGCAGGCATGTGTAAAGCTAAATGTCAAAAACAGAAGAACCCTAGTTAAGAGGAGAAGAGAAAGCTTTTTCATTCAGTAAAACATGGAACATATGGGAGTACCGTTAAGACATTGCTGAGGCGGGACTTTTCTGTAAGCTACAGATTAGTCATCAAAAAGAAAATGTTTTAACAGGGAGGGGGTCTGAGTGTTACAGAGGAATTATGGGAAAGGAGCATGTGGTTTTCATGAAGCACGGGTGTAACTGTGTGCATGTGTCTGGAAAAAGGAAGCACATTTCTGCTGCTAGCTCGTATGAGGATGCTCTGAAAGCCATATTTTGCAATGCGAACTCTTGTAAGAAATGTTTCCTCAGTCTGTGCGTACACCTGCCTGACCTCATTTGTATGGTAAAGACAGGCGAGTTCTGGTGTCTTGAGGATTATAAGACTGCAAAAGTAGTTGTGGTGATGGAGTAGTTGGTTTCCATCACTGGTGAAAATAAAACTTTTTTGGACAACTTGTCCATTCTAAAAACATGTTTTGTCACATTGTTAATCAATACGCCACACCATCACAATTAGCCTTTAGACCTAAAATGGCTCAAACATGATCTTTAGTCTCCAGTCTGTATCTCACAACTGTTTTTTCTGCTTTCATCTTGCTCTTCATTTTTATCAACTTCCACACAATATCTCTGTCTTTCTCTACTTGCCTGACAAATTCTCTGGTTATTTGGCGCACTTTTCATCTTTCTCTCCGTTCCACCACAGCACAGAGCTGTTACAAATGTAAAAATAATGATAGAAGCTGTCTGTGTAAGACATGAAGGGAAGCTGCTGTCTGTGTTTGTATGTATGCGAGTGCACATTTGTGACACAGACTATGTGAAAGTGAAAGACAATTATCATTAGCTCGCAATTCTTTCATTATCTTAAATGATTCTTCTATAACTACTTGTGCCATTTTTGATCAGTTCATCTCTCCTCCTTATACAAGCTTCCTTCAGAGACGTGAACCCCCTTCATCACACACATATGTCAAATCTCATACCTCACTGTCAAAGCTTCGTTTCATTGGCTGGTTTATTGAACCCAGAACGTAACGCTGGGATCTGCAAACTGGGTGACAATTCAGTGATAGGAATAGTTACCACATAAATGAAAATTCTGCCATCATTTATTCACCCTCATATCTTTCCAAATCTGTATGACTTTCTTCTGCACAACATAAAATGCGACCATTTAATGAATATGAGGACATGAAGTAATGGTAAATGGTGTCATAATTTTCATTTTGGAGTGAAGTATTCCTTTAAGATGGAATGCATTCCTTTAAACAAATCTTTGTATAGCAAAACAATCAGTTAAATGCCTGAAAAATCTCCCCAAACTTCACAAACAAGCGGATAAAGTTAAAAAAGGAGGGAAATAGGGGGGAAAAAGGTTGCCATGGTGAGACATCACATTTGAACTAATGTAATTAGGAGTTGTTTAGAGGGGGAGGTGCATGTTAGAATAAGCTTTAATAGAGTGCTAAATACACACTGGCACTTGAGTGCCAACAACCATCACTGAGGTTGTTCCAAACCAAGTTTCCCCAAGACTGATAAACACTAAATTTCTGATTCCTGCAGTTCCATTTCCACTCACAGTAATAACAAAGAAAGAAAGAAAGAAAGAAAGAAGGAAAAAAAGAAAGAAAGAAAGAAGGAAAAAAGAAAGAAGGAAAGAAGGAAAGAAAGAAAGAAGGAAAGAAGGAAAGAAGGAAAGAAGAAAGAAAGAAAGAAAGAAAGAAAGAAAGGGGGTAATGAGTAAAAGAAAGTTAAAAAGACGGGATAATTAAAGCAGAAAGGAAATTCAAGAAACATCACTCGTGACACATGCAGATTAACTGAGATCTAAAGCCCCCTGAGGCCCAATGCAAAACTCTTCATTCAGTTCACAACAGCTAGAGTAATGGGAGCAGTAATGGGTGCGTGAGACAAACCAGTGCAAGGAAAGACGTCTGAAGAATAAAAAGACACAAAAATAATCTCACTGAAACTGCCAGAGTTCACCCTGTGAATCATACGAATGATGTTCTTAGACCATTTGTCTAAGTACAGCTCACTATTCCAAAAGCAAAGCACAAAAGACAGGTGTGTCTATATCACACATTTAAGAGCCAATAAACAAGCAGTGCTGTTTTTAACAACTTCAGAGTCTGTTGTATTATACCAAAACTTTATACTGAAACTACAGCACTAGAACTTATAAGAAATGTACTGCTTAATAAAGAGCACAAAAGCTAGTTGTGACTTTTAAAACARACATAACAGAAATAAGCCACAAAWGCCACTTCCTTTCATRTSATAAATTCAGTTTTGCAGTATTTTATACAGCATGGCATACATTTATTTGAACRTTTCAAGATTTGGGGAGGGGGAAGGGAATGTTTGGAGTTTCTTTCAGTACACCAGCACCACTGGAACTTCTCAACTATGTGCAGCTTTTACTTTTTGGTACAGGGTCAAAGGTCAAAGAAACTGCCCATCAATCAGCAGGCAAAAGAAGCCCCCTCAATCAAACCAGTTGACCAATCAGCATTAAGCCTGAGGGAGCATCTCCAACACTTGACATAGAACATATATTTATAGATCAATTAAAAAGAGGCACTCGTGGAGTAACAGCAGATGCTGTAGATCTAGATACAGAAAAACAACTGCTTATGTTAAAAGCGTCGTCTGATTACAGTTATAAGACCACACACAGCCTCTACAAAGTGAGGTTTACGTGTTTAACTACAGCTAAACTACAGCTGGGCCATCACAGGTGAAAAAAAACACCAAAAGGAAAACATAAGAAACACACAAACACAGCTGACAAGGGGAGCTCAGGTGTTTTATGAACATGGCACTCATCACACACACACACACACACACACACACCTCATGTTGCGATATGGATGGATATGGATTGGTTAGCACTTACTGATTGATGAATAATGACCAGATGTGTCTCAGATGGGTAAGATGCAGATGGCTGTAATAAAAGCCTGCAACCATATGTGTGTGTGTTTGCAGTAGTTGTAAATATCATCAAATTAAATATTCAGGCTTTTATCAGTCACACACTTCAATGCATCACACTAGTAAAACATTTACAAGCAACAGAAGCGTGCACTCTTTTCAGGCAAACCAAAGATGCATGTCGGACTGAAAGTGTAATTAGTCCAGTTTCACACTAAATGATGTGATAAATTCTTGAAACATACAGTACTTTAAACACACAAAGACACGCACCCTGACAGAGAAACTCACTCACACACAAACACACACTTCCCCAAGGGCCCACCGGCACTCTCGACCAAGCAGCAAATCAGTCTCCATGGTTACGCTTTTAACACCTGATTAGGTCTTTTGATCCCAACCCTGAAATGATGTAACCTCAGGGTAGAGAAATGGACAGTCACACCCAACTGAACTAGAGCATACATAAACACATCTAAATCACAACAAACCCAAAACACTAGCATGTGCCAGCATGCAAACACACAATGCAGCTGGAGATTTATCATGTCTGACTGTACAGACACATTTATGTACATATGTTTAAAGTAGGGCGGTGCATAGCTACATATTTCCAACACTGATTAGTCAACAGACGAAACAACTAGTCGACTAATTCTTAAACAAAAGCCCTGTATAATCCGGCTAGTTTCGTGTCAGGTGATCCTGACAGGAACTGATTTTAAGGCGTAGTGGGGCATCGCCAACAGTCACATCTAAAATTCTAATGCATTTTAAAACAACTATATGGAATGGAACAGAATAAAGAAATCCTGAAATATGGTTTTTGTAAAAATGACTTTTTAATTTAAAGCTGTAACATAACTTTTTTGTTATTGCACAAGTAGATAAAAAAACGGTGTTCAAAAGTGTCTCCTTGGCTTACCCTGATTTAAAACAGTAAGAGTAACGGTTTCTAACAAAGAGGACGATAAAGAGGCCAATGTTCTATGTTATAGCCCTAAAAATGGCATGCTTTAAGGCCACAATTTTACAGGGACGTAACTTTCCAGGAGGGTTTTACTACGCAAACTAACATGTTGTCAGCATGCTAATCAAAAAACCCAAAACCAAACATGACATTCACACAACAATACAGAGGGACAAAAAAGGGACAAAAAAAGTCAACTTTGAAGCACAGATCTTTTTGTTACTACACACACATACATCTGGAAGCCTGTGCGAAACATTAAGCAGTTGAGAATGACTTCCTGCTATGAGCTGAGAGAGAAATGAGGGAAGGAATTACAAAAACCTAAAAAGATGAAAAGACAGACAAGAAGAAAATAGAAGCAATGTAGTAATGGGTAATAAAAGAGGGAGTAAAGGGAAATTAGCTGATACAGTCACAGCGAGCACAGCAGGAAAACTGAGGAAAAAGATGAAGACAACATTGGGAAAGAACAGATCTGTGTGCAGTGAGCCTGAAGTACAGGCTTGACTACAGGGTACTAGCCTTAATGAAGGGGTTACGTGACACATAGGAGGGTCAGCCAGAGGTTTCTGCGGCAACCATGATATCATCAAAAAGGGCTGGTGTGAGTCAATGCAGCTCACTCAGCCACAGGGTCAAAGGAATTTCACCAAAACCTTTAATACATGCCAAGACCCAATAAACAACATTCCTTATCCCTTGCATAAAAACACCAAGTACCGTCAAAGGAACACAAAAAGGAAACACAAGCAAACATGCTGCTGGGAGGAAGAACCAGGGGCAGAAGAAAGGCTTCACACATCAAACGGTCGGCCCGCAGAGTTTAGATTTTGGGGCTTGTAGGGTTTGGAGAACTATCTGCCAAGGAGGTCAGTCTCACGAAACGCTCTCACTGATGGACAAACGCCCAGACTTTTGAATAAAACGTACCCAAACAGTGTGTGCGTGTGTGGGATGGGATAAAAGGTTAAGGATTTCCCTTGTAATCTGTAGGGGGTTGTACGACAAGGATGTGATGCTGAGAGAGACAGAGAGAGAGAAAGACAGAAGGAGAGAGAGAGAAACAGAGGCAGAGAGAGAAAGGCAAAGCAAGTGAGAGAAAACAGTTATGTGTGTTCAAACAGACTACATTTTTGCATTCGGTTTTTATGTTATGTAATTAGTCTATGTATATACGCATCAGACAAACATCTTTGGCTGAAGCGTCATGCTATAAGCGTCATGTTTAAGACGCTGTGTCAAGTTTAAAATACTTTGAAAAATAGTATTTTCACAAAAACCCATTCCACTCCACTGCAGTCCGTCTAGCCATTTTTAAACACAAGAATGTTTACTGCATAAACGTCCTCTTACAGAGAACTGGTCAGAAACATGCAATGACAGAAGAGGAGGTTGCTGTTCAAAGATTAAAACAGCTTATTCTGGCCAAGAACCACCAACTAAAACAGGAAGGGAACCGTCTAACTAGCTTCTAAAGTCATCCACCAGTTAAACTTTACTTGGTGTTAAGAACCAGGAGAATCTAGTCACATATAACCTTAAGAGCAAAGCTGAATATACAGTCATCAAGGACCTGTGGAGTATTGGCTTCAAAGTGCTGAAACTGCCTCATATAAAACCGTGTTCTTGCCATTTGTGTGGACATAATGCATCAGATGGCCCATAAACACTTTGTAGCTGTGCCATCTGAACCTGACACTCAGCTTCAGCACACAAGGCCATTAAACCAAGCACCCGTTCATCAATTAAACGCGAGGCCTTATCCATTCTGCTTCTAATAATGAGATATTAGAGTGAAAATGTGTGTTGTGCGCTCTAGGCTAGCAACACAGCTGCTAACGCTTTCTCGCTGCCAGATATGGAGATTTACTACATCACTGCCACATCCAAAGCTGTTTTAGAATCTGATTAAATATTAATACTTTCTGAGTACGTGTATGAGGAAGATCAAAGAGTAGCTTTGAATTACATTAATGCCCTCACTGCCTCCCGATCCGCTTCTGACCCCACACTCATGACCCCTCACACCTGACCTATAACCCTGTGCGCCGTTCCTCTTTGTTTTATCTCTGACAGCCCGGCTGACAGGCTGTGGAAAGCAGCGTCACGTCCCCTCAAATGGTGGAAGTGACGAGGTTAAATCAACATTATGTTGGTGTGCAGTTCCCTGCATTTCATCACGGGATTGAGACACCAGCGTTTACAACAGCCACCGTAATTTCACCAAGCAGGATATGTTTCTGGATGAATGGTTCTACAACACATTACCATCAACCAATCAGATTGCAGGATAACGTTTAGGGTCAATGTTTGGTTTAGGACTGGGTTAGGGGCTTGTATACCATTCTTATCTACCTATTCTTTCCTCTGACTTTGGGGTTCATTAATAGTTAGGGCTTAATTAGGATTTATGTTAGGACAAAAATGTCCAACCTTCTTGTCCAAAAAAAATGTCCAAAATCACGGAGAAAATGTCCACAATCACGGAGACAAAAATGTCCAACCTTCTTGTCCAAAAAAAATGTCCAAAATCACGGAGACCCTCTGCCTTCACCCCCCAAAAAACAGTCCTAATTAATATACACATCTGTACTACTTTAGTAATATGTTTTAAAGCTTTGATTTATGGTTTTAGAGGTATTTAGAGGTATTATTACCTCTTAATGTTATTTTTAATAAAAATAAAATATAGTTATTACAAAAAAAAAAAAGCAGTCAGATGGTAATTCAATAACGGTAATATAATTGTAATAGATTCAGAGAGTTCATTCAGTGCAGGGGATTTATCAGACTGACTCAAACTGATTGCTCCCGTGTTTGTGAGTCTTTTTGTGCGATTCATTAAAGAACTGGTTTGTAAGAGTCATCCATCTCCAAAGAAGGCACTAAAAAACATCAGGAGACACAGATCTCCATTCATTCAAACTAATAGCCGGTTCAATGAACACTCTTCTCCTTCTACACACACACAGCAAAAAACGTGCGGAAGTCTTGTCTTTTAGTCCGTTCACAAAAGGTGAACCCTGGGCGCCATCCGGTCAGTCATTCACAAACACACAAATGCACATGCACACAGTGGCACAATACGAGTCCTTGTGATTAGTCAGTGAGAGCTCTGAGTTGTGTCAGTGAAGTGGCTTTGGAGCTCTGCGGTGGGGAGAGTCACCATCCACAGCTGACATTTGGCCCCTTAAACCATTTCAGCATCTTTCTGACGCCTCCGCTCTCTATCCAGTATATTCTCGTTCTTCAGCGTTGCTGTGCTCTACTCCAGTGTTTTGATCTCTTTCTCACTTATTCCGGCTCTTATTTACATCTAAAAGACAGCTGTAGAGGTTTAAAACCATACCCCCCTCCAACCGGCAGACACATGTGTATGGCGTTGGCCCCATCACTGTCCTCAGTCTGTCAGATGAGAGGTGGGTGCAAACAATAAGCTGTTGTGCATGTGTCTCCTCAGCCACACCTCCTTCTATTTTTCAGCTCTGATAAAAATCGAAGGGAGAGGAAAGGGAGGGAGGGAGGGAGGGAGAAAAAGATGTATTCTTTGCCCACTGGGACTCATGGTTATCAACATATTCTTTCATCTTTCCATTTTATAGCAGCTCAAAAAAATCCACCTACATGCCCAACCTTTACCTCCCTCACATTTTCTCCTTAGAAACATTTGAACCCCTCAGGATGAGGGCCAGGGATGGGATAATTTCAGCTTCAGACGACACACCCAAGTACTATTTACTGTTTGATGCACACTGAAAAAAAAAAAAAAAAAAGACAAACACTGTCTATAACAGCTCCAATCTGATTGGCTGGCTGCTATTTCTGAAAGTCAGGATGTACGTTTTTATCAGTTTGTTGGAAAACAAAGTGTCTTGTTTGCAAGTTCCCAGAAAGTTACAATGACAATGTTTACATGGACACCAAAACACCAGAAGGTATTTTAGTGTTTGACAATCCGAAGCAAGTAAACAAGATAATACTCAAGCTGTATATACTGAACTGTATATTCCATGTTTGCTTAAGCAGTTATGTTTTATTTCAGATTTACCTTACTCTGATTCACACTACACCAAACACAAAGGGATGATACATAACCATACAGACAAGTGAAAGCTGTTTAATACAATTAACACTGCTTTCAAACGGCCACAAAACATCTGACAACCAAGATCTCATGTCTGCATGTGTTTCAAACAGCTCTGTTATCATGTTGTCTCAGATGCAACCCTTGTCTCTGCATTACCTCTGTATCACAGACTCTGTTCGAACCTACAACTGCCACACAAAGTCTTGTCTACTAGCAGCAAGGCTGTTTACAGCACCTTGGATACACCCTTAAATAAGCTAGCCTGTAAATACACAATGGGTACAAAGCTAGAGTAGATAAAAGGTGAGTTTTTTCAAAGCTTACATTAGCTGCATCAACCTTACATTATCTTTTTGAACACTTTTTCCTGTTATATAACTTTAGTTCTCTTTCCTTTTAAACTATAAGAAAAAGTATAAGTCACCATAAGCGATATCTTATATATTCCATATGTTAGATTTATGTGTTTAGGTTTCAAGCATATTCTTCCAAGCTGTGAGAAAGGTTTCAGTCCTTACGTAACCCTAATGCACCTCACGTTACCGCATTCAGTAAAGAGCTTTTCAGAGTTATAGTCTTAGTATTCCTTTATAGCCAGACTATCTTGTGTACAAAACATGCAAACAGCATTAAAAAGAGTCACCTTAGCAAAGACATCTTACAGAGTCATCATAAGGTAAATAAATTACTGATAAACTTTTGCCTAACATGTGAGAACACGATTGGCTTTGTTACTAATATAGGAGTTGGGGCTTGAATATTAGGGTAATCCAAGTTGTTATTTAATAGCACTTGTTGTTATGAACAACAAAAGGTGGATATAAAAAGATTATAGACCGGAGATGTTTGGCTTAGAATGACATCTCTCTGTCCCATCATGCTGTGGGTGGAGGCCTTTTTCTGTCCTGGAAGTCTTTATGGGAGAGATGACAGAGGGCTTGATTGTTAAGGACACCTGTGTTTTGTTACCATGCAAAACCAAAAGGGGAAGCACAACAAAATAAACAATCACAAAACTGTTGCCATGTCAACTAAGACGCTTTATATAAAAGTTATATGGGAGAAACTCTTGCTCTGATTCATGCACAAAAATAACACAAACAAAGCAAAACAGTGTGTGTTTGCAACCTTTTTTGCTATTTCCCTCCTTCTCGCATAGCGAAAAGATGTCCACAATCACACAGTCTAAACGAAACACTAAACAAAATCAGTCCAACCGGTATTCATTTTCCCATATTACATTATGTGAATTACACTAATCCCAAACACACCCTTTACAGTTCATTATCCAGGATGACGATGCAGATGGGGAGAGAGGAAAGAGAGCGAGAGACCAACAGACAGAGAGATCCCCAAGGCCTGATTCATCCTGATAGTGCTGTACCTCCCATAACCAGATGGGGAAAGGCCAGACAGGCAGTCTACCATCTGACAAAGACAAACCATTAAGCTAATAATCTTTCAGAAATCCATTCAATCATTATTTTTGTGTTTGTGTTTTTATTATTATTATGTATTTGACCATGTTTGACTGATGTTACAGTAGTATGTGGATCTGACAGAGACTCATCCAGCTCAAGAGCTCTCTAAACTCACCCTCACTGGAGTAGTCTTGGCTAGAGCCCTCTGAGACTGTGGCCCTGTGGGACCTTGATCTCTCTGGCCTCCTCCTGATGCCTGTGACCGGACTGCCATTCCTGTTGATCCATTAGTACACGAGCCGTGCACAGTTCCTGTCCTCCTTGGTCTCTGCTTGATGCCGTCCAGCAGCCTTACCAGGAGGATGTTGCTTGGCAACTCTTCCACGCCACTCTCCACCAGAGTGCGACACTCCGGGCAGCGCAGTTCTCCACGTGATCCCACAATCCCAAGCAGGCATCGCCGGCAAAACGTGTGTTGGCACGGTAACACCTTTGCTGTGGCATCCAGCCGCTCCAGGCATACCGGGCACTCCAAAAGGTCAAGGAGCGCAGATTCGTCCATTTTCACACTAGCACAATCTTTCTTAGTGTGGTCGTTCATTCAATCAGTTTTGTCGATTTGAAGAGAGAAGGACATGGTGTGTGTGTGTGTGTGTGGACACAAGGTTGTTTGGAGGAAAAGTCCAATCCAGCTATCACGTCACTCCCATGCCGCAGTCATGGTCATGTCTCTAGTATTCACTGCAAAAGGCCATAGAAAATGTCATTATAATTACTATTTATGTTATTACTATGTCATTTACAGTAATATATTAACATATATATACACACACATCAGAGGAACAGCCTCTGATTTCATGCCTAAATACATTAGTGACTTCAGAGCTTACATCAGTATATGTAAAAAAAAAAAGAAAAAGAGCAAAACAGTAAAAAAGCTTGAACTGTCATAGCCAATTATATTTTTATTTTAATCTAATGACAAAAGTGTTGTTTCAAGCATAATTCTGTGTAGGCAGTGCTTTACTTAAATCTGGGACGTGTCACGCTACAAACACTACATGGCCATATTCGATTCTGACTACCTCCATATGTTTTCTGTGATTTAAAAACAAAACATTCAGACCCCATTAGCACTGAACAATTGATGATCATATCACCAACAAAGC
>JAZGTK010005460.1:0-22397 GCA_036877625.1 Ambastaia sidthimunki
AATTCACAAGGTAGAAATTGACTTTTAATTACTTAAAGATAATTTATAACTTGCACTGCTACATATGAGAGAGAGCATTTGTGTGTTTATTACACAGTGATGTTAATAACAGCCATGTAGCATTTGGTTGGCAAAAAGTGGCATGTCACTGGAAATGCTATATAATTTTATTAAAACAGCTGTCACGCTACTAAAAAATGTACAGTTAGCAACATTGCTACAGTTAGTCTCCTTAAGACTAACAGAGAATCACAATCATCCAGAATAAGAAAGGTGAGGTAAAATTAGTAACCAATCTATCTATCATCCCTCATAGTAAAGATCTGTTAAGAGTGCCCCATAACTGGGGCAAACAGAGACCTGCATTATCCCACAGGCTGTAACTTTTGTTATATGGACAGATCTCTCAATACCCTTTTGTACATACACCATACTCTTTCATTCCTATCTACAGTATAGTCTTCCTAACACACAATCATTTTGTATTAGTCGCACTTTTGTGTTACTTCACATTCCTTCTAGTTTTGCAGTTTGTGAATAAAGTTTTCAAATTGTAAACCGTAAATCATAACATCGCAAACATGCAAATAGAAAACTTTAAGGGGAGTTCACCCCAAAAATTCTTTTTTCACGACTGCAAATCTCACTCATGTTTATATAGATGTTGTACATGTACAGATGCAAAGTGCCAGTTTTAACAATAAAGAGTCCAAACAACATCTGTTCTCATATGTCCCTTAAAATCACATTCTTATTTTAACTCGCCTGTACTAACCAGCCCCAAACTATTTTAATCTAGCACCAAATGATTTTGGCCTAGAACTACCCAGTAGTTTAGCAGTTAAGTATGATAGGAAGGAATTAAGTAAATGTTGGTTGTTTAAACTTAGTTTGGTGCCATCTCTGTTTACAGTAACAATAAAACAGTAACGCAGTCAGCGCCGTACACTCTGTGTAGACAGTTCACTGACAGGCAATGACAAGTCTCAAGAATCAAATGAGCCTTCTTTCTTTGTCAGAACATGAGAAAGGTGAACATAACAGAACATTTTAGATGTTCCAAAACTTTATCCAAGCAGCAATTACAGCCAGTGACAACACACACACACACACACACACACAGAAACAAATTGCGTCATTAAAATTGCCAATGACGTGATGCTTCTGTTAACTTATGGCGGTCGGTCGGTTAACCATATAATTAAGGGCCATAAGTGTAACTACTACACGTTATTTGTATTTCGTAATATTTTACTTTAACAATTTGTGTTTTAGACGACTGTATCGTAGCTACTAAACAATATTTCTCTCTCAAATATTGGTTGATTTGACATGGAATGACTCATCTGCTAATCTTCTCATTTTGTTTTTCAATGGGTAAGTAAATGGTGACAGAAAGATAATTGGTTTTTGGGTTAACCATTCCTTAAAAGTCTATTAATATAAATCATCAAATTAACACAAGCACTGTGAGGTAGTGTAACCAAAACTGCTTTGAGTTACGATGTCAAGGTTCTGACTGAAAAGAAATTAAGTAGGATGATTCTGTACTGTGGGAATTCAAGGCTAAGGTTCTTCACAGCGCCATTTTTACATACGCTCTTATTTAAGTATACAGTCAAACCAGAGGAACTGATCCCACGCTCAGCAAGGTCACAAAAACAAAGAAACAGCTGAACCGTTGTCAACAAGGTATGATTGCAACATGCTTTTGAATCATTGTTACTACTTCATTCATTCATAGAGTGAATGAATTCAGTAGCTTTATAGCTGTATATAAAGCTGTTTACTGTCCTGAGTTTTGGACAGTAAACAGCTTTACATACAGCAAAACTCGTAATAGCAATGCATGCAAATATCTATTAAGTTCATCAACTATCTGTTTCTAACAACTAACTTTTAATCAGGCCACTAATTTGGCATCCAAGATATTTAAGACATTATGTAAAAATATCAGGGGTTTAATAGAGGAACTTCCTGTGTGTGGTGTAGTGAAACAGATAAAATATTATTTGTGGAGCAAACATAATAGCATCCTGTGTGGCATTAGGTCATTTTGGTTTGCAAATGTGTGCATGATATCATAACAAGGATACTGTATCACTGCTCCTGCTAAATACAGAGTTAAATATCTCAACCAGTGGCGCCTTTTGGACATCAAAATGAGTCATAATGAGTGATAATTAACCTTCTATTTTAATCTGTTAATTACAACGTTGACCATCCAAATGCAGTGTAAAGACGATGGACATCATTTGGTGTCTGCATGCAGATGAGACGGTATTTTTGGATATGCTTTTTTAAAATGTTGTACATTTAGAAACTCATTAAAACTCAACTTTTAACACAACTGTTTCTTGCATGTTTCTCAAAAGTACGCATGTGACACCTGTGGAATTTCAGTTTTAACATACGTGAATTGTTGGTGAAATAATGCATACATGTAAATCCACATAAATAAGATAAACATGTTTCCCAATACAACAAGTTTAGTTTAAGCAAACAATAGGGAAAAATAAAAGTCAAACCATTGTAAAGAACCCACAGAAATGCCAAAGAATGAATCTTTATTATTGCATAGCTACTGTCTCAACTCCCAGATCTAAAATCTGATCAGAAAAAAGAAGGCCATAGATTTTCAAAGTTTAAGATTGGTTTGACTGCCCAACTGATGTCTAGAATTAAAACAGAGTAACATTCAGACTGGTAATTTTGCAGTGATTCTGTGAAAATGGGGCAGGCTAAATGATTCCTGTCGATTTGCTTTCATGTTGAGCTAAACAAAATCTTCCCCATTCACATGCACACAGAATCATGAACGGTGCTCTGTCCTGAAATCTAAGGCCTTACGTTATCAGTGTGATCACATGCGTTAGCGACAGAAGCAGTGACAGAAGTATGAACAAAGCTCCGTTCAGACTTGCAGAAAACATTACGTAGCGAATAGGCTAATTTGACTCACGCTACACATCAGACTGAGTGGAGAACTCAGCTAATGGAGGCTCTCTCTGTTGCGACTAGAGTTTTATATGCTAGGATCTTATCTCCACAGAGCACAGAGACTTGGTTGACGACCAGGGAAGGACAATTATTGTCACGATGACCCCAGTGTCAGGATGACAACGTCACTCTATCCTGCAAGAGGCCCTGGCATGAATGCAACGGTCAGTCTGGTTTATAAAGGATCCTTTCAAACCAGCTTATTCAGGCCTTCACCCTGACGCTCAGCGCACTGGAGTGGAAGCCTCCCCTGCCAGCCGCTGACCTTTCAGTCAGGCTCTGTGACGTGTTTCCATCATAAAAGTTGAAGCTCTGGACATGCAAATGGTAGAACGTTTCTCAAAAAGAAAAAGCCGGAAAAGCAGTCTTCCCTCTGTTTTGGGCTGTTCAAAAAGTGATGTTTTGTTCCGTCTGTGATGTCAGAACGCAGAATCATTTCAAGAGTGGAAAGCAAGTGGCAATCTTATGAATTAGGACATTATATCATTATTGCAGACATTTATTCATTTGGCAGATGCTTTTATCCAAAGCGGCTTACAGTGAATTCAATGTATACAAGTACATCAGTACTTGTGTTCCCTGGAATCGAACCCACAACCTTTGCGCTGCTAACGCAATGCTCTACCAGTTGAGCTACAGGAACATGTAAAAGATCACTCTAGAACAGTCACAAAGCCATGAGACAAACTGAATGCTCCCTAACAATGTTAATAACTGATTCTGGTTGATAACCCAATACATGCTGCTCATGATCAACTTGAAATAAACATACATAAACTACATTTCATGTGCCGTGTTGATTGTACAAGCCTTTCAAAGTATACTTCAATAAGTATACTGTAAGTGGATGGAAAGTGGTTTGATGAACACACACAATGTTTGTGGTTAACTTCCAAAACAAAATACAGTGTATTTCCTAAGACTGGGAAAAATACAAGTGTGGGTATCTCCTGATCTCTTTGTGCAACCTTGGTCAGCATGGCCATCCACTGTTGTTGGTTTTTGTCTATTTTTATTGTTTTCATCCTCTTCTTGACTACTGCTTGAAAGTAAACCACAACTGTGAAGCCACCTAATGGACCCTTCTAACTGATCACGTGCACAGGCACTGTTGTGCACAGACATAAATGGACTGTGCTACTGAAAAATCTTGTACAGAGCCAAACACAGATGAGCAAAGAATACTTTGGGCTTTAGCGATTCAGTTTTGCTACATGCACTACTGAATGTTAAAATTTAAACAAACTGTGATTAAACACTGACATGCGAATTGTACAGAAACACTCATTTCCAAATGCAAGGATCCAAATGCAATTCTTACCGTTAAAAAAACGTAGTATTGACATAGAATACATTATTGCACAAACACATGCAATAACATAAGTGCTTCAAAGTTAAAATATAGCACATTAGGCAGGCCTTTGTGTAATAGATTGTGTTATTTAGTTATTCTTTTTTTAGTCATTTTTAAATTCTGTAAGCTGAATGTACAAATACATGCATGTAATAGTGATTATACGCATTTATTTTACCAAACACAAAACTCATTAATAATTTATTAATGAGTTTTAATAATGCCATATTATTGTTATTATTATTATCATTATTATTAATAATACACAGTTTAATACACAGGCCTGCACATCCGCTGCTAGTAAAGTCTTAAAATTAAAGACTGAAATACTTAAGAAGTCAAACAAGTTAACTAGGCTGTAAACATGTCGTTCACAGGACTCTGGTGAGCTAACTTAGCTACTGTGACCGCGGGAATAACCTTACTAACACAAAATAAAAGAAAGGAAACAGACAAAAAATAAATATATATCTAGAGGTTTAAACATCGACATTGATTTTTCGATGTTTAAATGGGTCGCTAAGTGATTTTAAACGGTTTAGTACCTAGCTAGCACGTTAGCTAGCAGTCAACGGTTGTTTCAAACTTTGTCAGCCCCCTAACTAAACATCATTTTTAGCGCGTTCCAAACATTGGAAAAGCGCATGTAATGTCTAGAAATGCTGTCTTGATAGTTCACTCACTGGGGTTTTTAAACACGGACAACGACACTTAACAATGTCTGAGTACAAGCAAGTCATTAGTTTGTATGAACTAATTCACCGGCTGTGATACATACCAGCTCATCTTGTGTTCAAACTCAATTCAAATCTGCCGATATATAATCCTTTCGGTTCAAAATCATCGCCTTTTCAGCCTTTAAGAGCCGAAAAGAAGGCAGGAAGTGGAGAAGTTTACGCCAAGTCAGAGGTCGCGAGGATTTAAACTACGGCAAGCGAAGAGATCAAAATACTTCCGCGCAACAGGTACTGCTGTAGCCTTTCTCATGCTGACACTATTATGCATTTATAAAGTTTATAAGCAAACAAAGTATTGTAATAACATTAGTCCGATATATTACTGACACTTAACATGACTCACTATCTAAAAAGTAATTAACTTATAATAAATAAAGCATTAATGCATTGAATAGTAACTTTTATGTAAGGGTGTCCTCACATCAGGGTTTCCCAAAAGAAATGTTTCTCCTCCAAATTATTAGGAGAAATAAAAAATGACACAAATGAGAAGATACTTGGCAAACTGTAAGTAAATACATATAAATACATATAGTAATACAAATCTTTTGTAATTTGATCGAGTTTATATTTGTTTGTTTGACTTATGATTGCAGGCTTTGAAATCTTGGCCAGTTTAAGCAGAGGTTAAGACATTTTTGGTCAAAAACCTGAGAAACTCTGGTCAAATAAGTTTTAGGGGGCTTTTCTCAGCTGAAAAAATATGTTTTATATTTTATTTCCTTTTGTCTATAAAAAAACTATTAAAATACCATTTTTTTTACTTATGCTTAGTTTTTCAGTGTGCACTATGGAGGATTTTCAGAAAATAAAAAAATAGTCCCTCTTAATCATTACTTATGATCCACTAGAAGTATATGGTGATGTTTGTGTTTACAGAAACACTGTCCTGCCTGTATTCTTTATTTTTTATTGCTTTGGGGTGCTTGTGACTTTCCTGGGAGGCAAATTTTGGCCCATAGATGTGTAGCTCCCAGCCAATAACAACATGCAGGTGAGGGGCAGGGGGTGTGCATTTTGTGCATTTAAAAAAAAGGTTTGCAAAACATATTTTTGTTTGTTTTGATTTGTATTAAAGCAAAAGTGAAGCACTTTCACACAATCTACACCTATAAATGCTATTTATGTTATGCATACTTTTTAACGTTTAGTGTCATGGTACTGTAAAAGAGACACCTATAGAAATTACACATAACAAAACTTATTTGCTATTATGTGATTTAATAAAAAACAGTTGCAAAACATACTTCTGTTTGTTTTGATTAGTTCATCAGCAAAAAATAAAGCACTTTCACACAACTTACATCTGCAAATGTAGTATTTTGTTTAATTCATCCATTTGTTGGCATAGTTTCTGTGTTATGTACATGTGCAGCACAAAAAAGACACAATGGATTCAGTTATATTTTATTCAGTGTGTATTCAAGTACGTGTCAACTGGAAAACATTTAATTTACAACAAAATGAGAAGCCATAAGAACATTTCCTCTCCACAAAAGGATAACATCAATTAATTCTGTGAACAGTTAAAAGATTTGACCACTGGGCCTTATTGTAAGGCAATGGAAGTGAAACAGGAGGTAAAAACATATCAAAGTCCCTTCTTAGTGAGCTGAAACTCACGGTTTTATCCTTACTCATAAAAGTGATCACATAATCCAAATGCCTCCATATGGTAACAGACATGCAACACATGCATTTAGATACAGTCTTGTAAGAAAAAGGATATGGATACCAAAATATCGTCCCAAGATGACCACACAACAAATTATTTATTTGCACATAATAAACCGTAAACGTTACTGAACACCTCAGTACTATGAGAATGGATGGGCATCAATTAAATAACTTTCTCTTTCATTTCTATGTTTTGTAGAACATGGACAGTGGACAGTTGTTACTGAATGATGCTGAATCAGCCATAATGAGGGACGTACAGAGAGCAAATAAATCAGGTAAACAGTGAATCAGTGTTGTGAAACACGGCCTGCTTCAGAGCTGACTAGGGTCACATTTACATTTCTGTGGTGTCCTCTGTGCATATTGTTCCAGGGCAGCTGAGCCTGCAGCCCAGATTGGCACAAACAAGGCTGTTCAGTCTGGCTCTGATCCAAAGCCAGACAGCGAACAGTCATGCTGAATGCATGACGTTGGGAGTTGAGTTGTGAGACTTGTCACGATATCTTTTACTCCCCAAATAAGATTTACTCCTTAGTAATATAATAAAGCAGTTAATAAGTAATTGAAAATGATCAGCCTATATTAATAAAAGAAATGGTCAGAAATCACGATTTTTGTTAACAGCCTGTGCTAAAAAGGGGGCGTGAACTTGTTGAGCTAGTCTCACTGATATTATTATTCCACCCAGTCACATGATCAACACACTGATTTTGCACCTAGACAAGATAGTTCATTTTTTGGCAATTCTTGTGAAACGGACCCAGACATTTACGCAAAAGAGTGGAAAATCCGGACATGGAAGCACTCAGCACAGATATACAGGTGCATGCAAGCATGCTCAAACACAAACACACACATACATCACGTACACACAAGTTTTCCAGAGGTCACGATTGCTTGTTGCTTCACAGAACTAACTTGATGTGAGGAAGACTTGTGTTAGCTAATAAAATCAGTCTGAGTTAAAATAGAAATTGTGTTTTTATTGGTTTATATTTCACGTAGAATTATGATAATTTCGTTGTAAATGCCAGATGTTTTCATGATTTTATCTTAACAACTTTTCAGAACACGACTTTTGTCAAAAACATGATTTTCTTCAAAACTTCTGTTTTCCATACATCTGAACGTGAATTTGCTCACAAACACACATATACACAATTCCACAGGGTATCATATCTGATCTGTGAGAACTGCCTCAGCTATTTTTACCGCTGCAGTTTGGCGCTGCATTCCGATGTATCTTGGCACAGAAAGAAAGACAAAAAAAATTAAGCCAGAAGCTGTTTTTATGTATGCCTATTTTAAAAACAATACTGTGCAAACCATATGTGCCTTAGAAATGGAGATATATCTCTATTAAAGAGGAAAAAGCGAAGGAGAGACCTTGAAGAGAACCCAATATTATCCTCAACCTGTCTGCTGACATAACATTTACACTCTCCAACCAGAATCTAACCAATCAACTGTGCAATATTTCCCTTCAATTACAGTGAGAGAGGTTAGAAACTTGCTTGTGTACACAAGGCTGACATTAAGGGCCATATCGATGCATAATTCAAGACAATAATGTCAATGCATACATTGAAAATCCCTGTTTCGCTTTCGGCAAATTTCAACTGTATGTAGATGAGTTTCTAGATCAATATTTGGTTTGTATAATTTTCATTTTTCACGCCAGATAAATATCGCGTTTATTGTTTTAACTCAGCTGCAAGTGAAATACCTGATAAACATCTATTAATGAGCATTATATCGCCTATAAGGAGCTGCAGCTTTTATTGAGAGAATTGAGGCATTTTTCACATTCATTTTTGATGGTCAATTAGTTTCTACATGCAGCATGTACCACTGCTGTCTGTCAGCTATTCATGCATAACTCTAATCATAATTAGAAAGCCTAACAAATGTCCTGACCAGGAGGAAAAACAACTGGAATTTTGCCAGAAGAAATGTTGCAGAAATGATTTGCCCAAAAAGGCGACAGTTTACCAAGAGTACGTTCATTTTTAAGTGAATCTAAGCCAAGTGAAAGAGCTTATTTTGTGCCCGTATGCACAATATTGTTAAAACGGTTTAGAACTATAATTAAAGAACAAAAAAAAATTGTAAATAAAATGTGGCTTTGTGTGGATTTTTAATGAAAATATTCATGAAATAAATAACAATGACTAATTCTTAATCTAAATTTGTTAAACACAATGGTATAAACTAAATAATAGTGTTATGATATTATCAAAAGGTTTTTTGTCTGCATAGTTTTGTTCATAGGTAATAAGACAAAGTTTTGCTTTCCTTTTACCTCCAAATGGTCTTACTGTTTATTATTTTATTAAACACATCATTCAGTGTGTCTGCAAGTCATCATTTGCAATGTTGGGCTAATAACAATTAATATTTGAGACTGTAGAAATGATGGAGAAATGCATCACATTTGACAGTCAACACTCGACTTTTCACACACACTTATAAAACATTCTGCACTATGTACACAATCTCAATCTCAAAAACTGAAATGAAGAAAACAAAACGAAAAAAATGAAAATGTAAACACACCCTTTGTTTCAACATTCAGTCTCTAATTTCTGAGTATGCGGGTGTTTGCGTATGCATTAGTGTACATGTACACGCACGTGCACAGACACACACATCATAATACTGAAGGACAATGCTTTGTACATTCCAAGTAGAAAACATGTAGCAATATGTTTGTATAATTAACTGTACATAACCCCCTCTCGTTCACTGTTAATATTCAGAATCTCTAGGCATGATCCAAATATGAGTAACCGTGGAGATACCACATTACAGTGCTGCCCATGAGAGCTGTATTAATGTCGAAACTGTTTCCATCCAAAAGCAACTTGAATGGCATGCATATAGCAGGCAGGCCTCAGACGCTGAAAATGCAAAACAATGACTCCTAAGATCAATCCTGCCCAGTGGTAACGCTCACAGGCAGACATTACCATAATTTTGGCTGATTTAATTTCAAAAACCGTGTGTACATGTGTGTTAAAATGTGTGCTGAATATATAATGTGCATAAAAAAGGGACCCGATGAAAAAATTAAATGACTAAAGCATGAAAAACAACTGTCCAGTAAAACAACGACAATAACAACAAAAGAAACCATACCGGGATGATTTTCACATGAAAATAATTCAGTTGTACAATGACTGATAGTCTTTTCAGTACTAGCAAAGACATAATACTAGATGCATGCAGGCATACAGGCAGAAAAAACAGAAAGGCAAAATATTTGGACCGGATCACCGCATCTGCTTTAACCAGGAGTAAAATACATGACAGAACTGCAGGCTTGGCCCTTACACACACCACATGAAGCAAAACAGGTAAAGGCCACAGCTGTGTCTTAATTTTATCTCTACAAAGTCAACTTCTCGAAGTGAACCAGACCGCTTTTTATTGTTGTTGTTTTTCATTTATTGCACTGCCAGTCTGTTGCTGATTACAAACGCCATCCACATCCCTTAATTGTACAGAAGGGATTTGAAAATATTAAGATAATGCAACTTAATGATGCAACAGACTTATAACGTTCACCTGAACCTCAGTCTCATTGAGCCTTGAGGCTTAAAGGTTTTCCCAATGTCTGAAATAATTCTTACATGTAATTCTTGTATTTTTAGTATATTCCCAGCCAAGTTAACAGAACAAAAGAATTAAAAAATCATTTGTTGTATTTAACAAACATTTGGCACATTCTGTTGAAAAACAACAACAACACAAAACATTAAATAATTAACAATAATTAAAAACAAACAGCAAAACAGTAAGCAAATGAAAGTGCTTAATAACAAATCAAAATATACTTGGGAAAAAACAGAAACAGCGATCAAATCTGGTCCCCAGAGCTGATAATAATACCCATATGATTGTGCTGCATCTGTAAGTAAGTGGCTCTTTTGTGGATTGACCCGGCTGCTGGAACTGTTATCTTTGACTGCCTCTTTTTCCCATTCATGCAACACTTGTCCACAGTGGCTGCAGAAGTGCGCCACTATAATCAACAAGAACCAGGAGGAAATGGATGGATATTGACAGGGAGAGAGTATGAGAGTCAAGTGTGTATAAAAGGAGAAAGCTTCATTTCTTCTCCTTGTAGTCTTACTTTGCAAGTCCATCTCACGCACAAGTGGTAACGGTCATAATGGGAGCGCTGCTGGGTCCCGCGCTCCCGCAGGAGCTCGGAGGAGAAGCGTGGCTTCCCCCTGCTCCAGCGCTACTGCCCTTGTCTGTGGGTTTCTTGTCCTTCTGTTTCAGGTGCACCTTGGCGTGCCTCTTTCGCTCATCGCTGCGAGCAAACTTCCGTCCGCAGAACTCACAGGAGAAAGGCTTCTCGCCGGTGTGAGTGCGGATGTGCGTGGTTAGATGGTCGCTGCGGCTGAAAGATCGCATGCAGATGCGGCACTGGAAGGGTTTGTGGCCCGTGTGGATCCGCAGATGGCGCGTCAACTCGTCTGATCGTGAAAAGCGCCGGTCACAGTTCTCTGCTGGGCAGGCGTGTGGGCGTTCGTGGACAGGAGTTTTGCTCGGCCGGTTTGGGTACTTTCTTGGGCGAATAGGTTTAAGGGCAAGTGTCTGAGAAGGTTGATGATGTTGGGAAACATGCTGTTGACCACTGAGAAACCCAGGATGGATCTGCTGCTTATCCTTAAAGGCTCGAATTGTCTCTAGGGGAGTTATGGGCGGTGGGTTCACTCGAATAGGGTCCATGGATTGGAAGGGTTTATGCTCCATCACCCCTACGTCTCCTTGATGATGGAAGAGGTTGTAGTCTGGGATCATGGAAAAGAGACTGCCGTCCATGCCTGGTTTGGAGGTGGTATGGTAGTCGGAGCTTGGATAGGGCAAAGACGAGGAGTTGGCCGGGCTATGGTGGAACGTCACTTGCTCTGGATATATCTCGCCACAGGTTGAGTAGGCTGGAAGAGGTGGTGCATATACCTGCTCCATGTCTGACGACTGGCCTCCCATGTTCCCGCTCGACGAAGACGTTTGGGTGGTGATGTTGCCGGGTGACGGCGACACACCCAGGATTCCAGCGCTCACCAGACTGATGATATTGTTGTCAGGACACCAACCTGAACCTCCAATGCTGCCTGATGGTGGGGTGTCAAAAGCGAACTTGCCCAGGTAGGTGACAGTCTGTCCACTCCGACCGGACTGGAAACCACTGGATCCATACTGAATCTCTCCACTTCCCTTCTCGCCGCCCATCCCCAAGTCCATGATATTATCTATGAGAGAGAGGGTCAGAATGGTACAATCAATCAACCACACAAAATGCTAATCAAAGAAACTATGTATAGGTTCTGTAAGTTCTGACTCTACTTCTAAAAGAGAATAAACATCATCGCTAGGCGCTAAATACTAACTTTCACTTGCTTGCTATATTAACTTGCGTCTTAAGTTGGTCTTAGAAATCAGTGTTTTGGCATACATCTGTTAATTGCCTGTTCCAAAAAAAGAAGCGAAAGGAAAGCATATCAGTCCAAAAGAAGGTGTAAAAATTTGTCTTAACAAAATCAAAAGAGTATTTGATTCAATACTTAACTAAATATATTTCTACTCCCTCACCAAATTCTTTTCTGTCACAAAATCTAAACCCCTCTATTCAATTGAAGGACTGAACCTTATTTGGCAATGAGGCTTCTTCATACAACAGGATGTCCCCATTGACATCGCTGTTACTTTTATACACACTCTCTCTCTCCCCCACACATTCAATCTTTTCAGTGATGACTTTTTTGACACTTGACGGCTGCTCTTAAATGCACAACCAAACAAGAATCGGGTGTATTTAGTCACTTGATCATTTTAATATGTCTGTAATCTTACGAAAGTATGCTTATCAACATAATATAGGGCAGACAACTTGATAAATCACAGCAAGCCTATAAAATAAATATTTTATGAGGGCTCACTAAGTTTTTGTCTTGTGTGTGCATTTACAGTAATGACAGTGTGTATACCCAATTGTGGCTTACGGTAGAAACAAACAGAATGAAAATTACAGATGGTCCTTGCATCTGTTCAACACCCATAGGCTACATGTGTGAAGAGATGCTGTGCTGTGTCTGTAGGAAAAATTCAAGAACTGGGAGAAATGAGAAACTGTGTATTTCACAGAGAATGGAATAAACGCTTTTTTCATGCTATGCCTGTCATTGCAGGATATGTGTGGATACATTTGTAAATACTATGTCTTTTACCAGGGCATTTGTTAGGACACTTTGTAAGAAAAAGAAGGTTTGTAACCTTGAACATTATGATTAGCAATCCCACAGAAATGGTGCACAATGGCACACAATAAAATGAGATGTCCTGATCAGAAAGTTCTCAAGGAGTCTAAAAGTAAATCTATGTATGTTATAGATATATACAAATAATTATAGCCTATAATAGAGCGCAACCTACGTAATGTGAACCTTTTTATTGTTTTTTTTTATTAATTGATACATTTCTAAAATCTAGAATATCTGCTGTCCTCCACAAATGCACAATTAACGCGTTAATAAATTATCAAATTATTCTTTATTACATCAAGAACCCAAACATTTATTGAAGTGTTTAACTTCTAGACTAAACGTAATATTATATTTAACCCCATTCATTTAAATAGTTTTAAAAACGAAACGAGGTCAATACTCTCCCGCAAGTGTGGAAAGCATCGTCTCTTTTGACCTTACGAGTCAAAACCACATCAATAGATTTTGTGAAACTGCATCAGAATATACACCAAGAGGGCGGCTGATCTTATTCTTTTATAATAATTGTGATATTTGACAAATTCAAGATTTAATGGCTTAAATAATAATGTTTTAGAAAGGTTAGTGAAGTTATACGGATAACATTTCTTACATAGAACGTGAAATTGCAATGGCTGTTTGTGGATTTCTTTTAATTAAACAATTCAAACTTTCGATTTAAATGTATTTGATAATTGATATAAAACAGCAACGTAAAGAAAACATTGTGGCTACATAGGTATATTGAAACAACTGGATAAATGTAAGCAAATTCCCGTATTATAGAATCATTATCTTAACCAACAGTCTATTAATTAATTTTATTGTTCACTCGATTGCTAGTCCAAAATGCTTGCCTAGAAAAGTGTATAGATTTATTTAACTTGGCAGAGAAATTGATTTTATAGACGCCAATCTTTTTCAAAGTAAATAAAAAATTCAGCTATCAAACCGTTTAAGCACCTGTATGCATTATTTTATTAATTTTGAAAAAAAATATTTCACGTGTTTTCACAAGTGGCTCAGGTCCTTTTTTAAGAACATAAACACCCACCCGCGCGTGTGGAGGGTCAGAAACAGGGTCAATACTTTATAACAAACACTGACTAATCAAAACCTGTTGATAACACTATAATGAAATATAAAAAAATCGACAGAATGAAAGGCTGGTGCAAAGAAAACAAGCCGGAATATATTTTTTTTTCATGGAAAGCGCACAGTGGCAAACGAAGAAGGTTTTGATATTACGTGGCATGATAATATGTGAAATAACAATTCTGACCGTGTTTGTATTAGGAGTGATAAGCGTGAAGTTTCACGTGTCCCTTAACGCGTGGGCTCGGAATGATATTACCTGATTTTACCTGTCCACTTTACACTTATATCACGTGACTTGAACATTTTTACCCACTTTCACAACCCGTTTCATATATTAAACATATTTTTGAACAAATAAAAAAGCCGATTTATCGCAGAAACCCAATGAGAAACGATGCAACGACTTTAGGGCTATACAATGATTCTTTACATTACAGTGCACATGTTATGACATAAAACAACAGAATACTTTAACACGAAATATATAATTGCAATATATCATAAAATAAATTTATATTAAGTACAAGTTATAAATTAATAGTTCTCAGTAAATGTACTATAACATAAACACTGTAATGTGTGAAAAATCCCATTTGAGATAAATATTTGGAAAGCTGTATTGCTATATAAGCAGTAATGCTTAACAAATACCTGATATACAATCCTAAACAGTAACTATCCGGCATCAATAGTTCTGTTTAGCACTAAAGAGTACACGCTACTGAACTAAGCGCGCGTTAACAGGTGCTGCGGGGCCGAGCTGCGAGCGCTTTTAGCGGGTTTCAAGACAACTGATGCCGCGACATAAGCGGCCATAACAAACTCTAACCAGCCAACAAGAAGTCAGAAATCCCAACAAGCTTATCGAGCCGTGATTTAAAACTTTTTGTCCTTACCTGTATTCATCTGTGAGTAGTGCGAAATAGAGTCCGGGTTTGTGAAAATGTTCATAGAAGTTGGAATGTCTTCTTCTGGGTAAAGACTGTCAGGTATGGTGTTGATTAAACTGCTCATGGTAATAGGGATCTTGTCCGCTAGTTTACCTGTCATAGCAGTTATCAGTTTGTCATTAATGGGCGCGCGCAGGTGTTCCGTTCCGATCAGTCTCCAGTCTACTGAAATCTATCTAAAAAGCGACAGAAAGAGATGTCAATCCCTTTGAAATTGTATCCAACTGCGCGATGAGCTCCGCGCGAATGTCTCTTCACGAGGCTGATTGTCGACTGCTTTTAGATTGATTTCTGTGAAGTCTTATTTTCTCTGGATCAGCAGAGAGATGTTGGTGGTTGTGGTGATTGCACAAGTGTAGCACTGCTCGCTCTGTTGCGAGCGCAGGGAACTCCAACGCTTTCTTGTTCAACTGGGGGACGGAACAACTTTGTGACGTAGATGACCATATATGGACACACAAAGCTAGACGGCCGCTCGACGTCACATGGAAGCTCCTCATAGTGGAACATTAGTCGGTAGCAGGAAGATAAGTGTTAGGGACCGGAGCAGTGGAGGGGTGAATACACTTTCACGGGCAGTTTCATCTGTTTGGGTGCCGACTGGACCCGACGAACAGTAAAACCTTTTGTAAAACGTATTGTGAGCATGGATTTCTCTATCTGCGACGGTGCATGCCTAGCATCTTATTTAATTCACTTTAACAGTGTCTGTTAAGAGTTTTAATAGCAATTGTGGGCATGTTATTCAATATAAGTGCGTAACGTTTTGGAAGGCATGCAATATTAGTTGTGGATTGTTTAACGCATCCCAATGACTAACTGCACCCATGTCAAGGGTCTTTTACACTGCTAGAAGACATTGCTAAGACATTTGATTGAAGGATGCAGGCGCAATTACTTGTTTTATTTTTCTCGTCCTTCTTTGTGTAAATGTTCCGTCAATTAAAGTCGTAAATGACATTCCAAAAGTAGAGTCATTCACACACAACAGTGTCTAAAGTAATTTCTGAAGGGTAAAGAATTTTGCCCAGTTTATACATTATTTTACCCAGTTTACATATCAGTAATCATATCACAAAGACTCATATTTAAATGCATTAAACTTTCGTATAGTCACCTGTTATCGGTATATAATATTAAAGATTATTATAGAGTGGTCAGAGTGGATTAGATTATTATATACTAGTCAGTGTGTGCTGTCATACTGCATTTGAAGGTCACAGATCAGTATATTAAGAAAGATACTGAAGTTTAACTGTACTTTTTGTTGCCAAGCAAATAAAACGTAAAATATATTCCCAAATGAAAACTGACATGATTGGTTAAGTCAGCCAATAGTTTCTAAACCACTACCTAGTTGTTTAAGCAATTGACTCTAGAAGACGATCAAGACTAGAAGAAGCAACACTGACTGGGTTATACAAAGGCTGTCACTGCCAGAGAGTTAATCGCTTGTAAATACTGCAGGCGCGCGGCAAATCTGTGGGCTTGGCTTTGGCCTCCAGCGCCAAGTTCGCCGCTGAAGTGGAAACTCCAAATAAGGCCTTGATCCGGTCACGCCCCTCGCTGTCTGTATTTGGTTAGTGAGGTTCCGGTTAAGAGAGCTGCAAAGTGGAAAAGCGATCGGAACCCGCAGCCATTAAAGGAACCGCAGAGGGCAAAACGTCATGGGTCCTATTTCACCAATTTAGAAACAAGGGAGAAAATATCTTATCTGCAACTTTTAGAAACAATACAAACTGTCCCTTGTTGCGAATGGCTTACTTTGTTTAGGGAGACTAACATAGTAGGGGAAGTCCAGATCTTTCGAATCAGTGGTTTACACAAGTTCAAGAAAAATAAACCACTCTTGAAGCACTAGCCTAGTATACTACACATTAAACAGTTGTTATGTGTTATGCATTAAACATTTAAAGTATGCTACAGTTCTGTGCAAAAGTCACATTAGATGCTTCACAATAAAATAATACTGTCTGTTATAGGTCTCCTTGTTCATACAATAATCTTACTTGATTATTACAATTAATTGTATAGCAAAGGATATTTGGAGATTTATTTTCAGAGATTTAAGATTTCCTGCAGTTGGAAATTGAGATTTTTTACAGACACCAAAGCACTACAAATATATAAATAAACATCTTAAAAACTTTTCTAGGGATGTTTTGCACAGTGCTGTATATCATGACTAAATTTAATTTACAGTGGGTGATAAATAAATAATTATTAGAAACTATTTATAAAATGTATCATACTACTACTAATAATAGCAATAACATCAATATTAGACATTGTACTATATTATTATACATAGAACAATGAATAATAAGATGACACACTTGTCTGTATGTAATCCAATTAGGGGCCAGGGTGGCCCATGAGATTTCCCACATGTCCAACTAAAATTCCTTACCTCACATCCAGGCCAATCACAGAGCCCAGTGCTCCTATTACCCACCTAGAGTGGAAATCCAGGCTGCCATACATGCACTGAAATGCTCAGAGGATTCTGATGCAATCGTAGAGAGAGAGAGACAGAGAGTGATGAGGTAACAATTTGTATCCTAGACCAGGCTGACATGTGTACGTTGGCCTCATGTCTGATAAATTATGACCCAAAAATAAAATAATAATAACTTAAACCTCCCCACCCCAAACTGATGAATGTTGCTGCCTATTAGATATCTAATGTCCTGATGCAGTAAAACCTTATGTGTGTAACTCCTTATGTTAATCAGTATCAGTCTTATAGCTGTAGTGTGACAAGTAGAAATATCATTTTACATTTCCAAACATTCTCTTTGCCATTAATCGTTATAATCTAGCGATATTTTGTATGCACAAGAATCTGACAACTAGGGCCAGGTATTGCGACCAATTCGATTTTTTTTAATGGTTTCAAATCTATATGATTTTGATTCAATTCAATATTGATTAGTTATCAAAATTTCATTAATGTAATCCATAATTTAATATAAATGCTGGTAACTGAAACCCTTCTACTAAGTTATATTTCTGAAATACACATTTAGATTAACAACAGGCTGACACATGTGCAAGTGTGTGACAAAAGCTGTTTTAAACGCAAAGGGCGGTCACACCAAATATTGATTTAGTTTAGTTCATACAAGGTAAGTGACACATTTTTGAAAGCAAAAGTGCCTAAAGCTTTTCATTGTACAGTAGCTTTGGAGGCAGGTTTCTTCAAGCTTCTTGGAGACTTTGCCAAAATGCTTCTGTAATTAGTTTGTCTCGGTTGTTTTTGTTTGTTCATGTAATTCCAGACAGACTTGATGATGGTGAGGTCAAATCTCTGTGTGGAGCACCGGCTGTTGTCACACTGTTAAACTCTCACTGGATTATAACAATTAATGGCAAATACAATTATAATTGTGGCTAAAGTGTTACCATACTTTTTGAGGTTATTTTATATGCATATATATGCATATACATGTCTGTCCAATGAACAATATCCTCGACTAATCTCAACATACCCATAGTAATCCTCAACAGCACCACTGCTGCCAAAGCAGCAACACTGCTTTCTGAACTCTGGAATTATCTGCTTTGGCAATTGATACATAAACAGTGTAGTAGTATTAGCTGACAGATATGGCCTAATGAAGTAAAAATGGAGTGTGTGGGAGGGGGGGTCTGAATCATGCTGTGTGTTCTGGGGGCCACAATAAATAAACACAGACAGGCACAGATTGACACACTTGAAGGAGACTCCCAAGGCTAATCTCAACTCAATGGGTAAGATGTAACACTTGTGTAGGTGAGCTGCTAAATTGATGCTATGAAGCCATCATTGGGGGATTCTTAGGGGCTCCCCCTGCCTACTTTATATCCCACACAGGGAGCTAAAATTTAATTTGGTCCAATCAGGACTGGAATCTGTTAGTCTACATAAAGGCAAATATCTCAATTATGTCATAAGGTACGATTATGAAACAACTAAATGAACGTTTGCCCATGTGCTGTAGTTATGTGATACTGTTTATGTAGTGTCGGAAGTTATTTTAACAATGCCAGGCCTGTCATTCATACCAAATGAGGAAATTCACACAGACCTCAGTATGGTGGCAGCTAGGCCAGGGTAGCAAGTGCTAAAAAAGAGAATGGAGACAAAGTGATTTGAATATTACTTTTTATAGACCAAAATAGAGGAAGTAAACAGTCTATTTCCACTGACTGAACCCATGACGTATACCAGCAGTTGTACGCTAATGGTGTAAATGTTCATTTAACAATGCAGAACAAATGCATAAACAGCTATTTTACATAGACTGAAACTGACATTCACACTTTTAGAGAACCACTGATATGAAAAATAACACATGAAACTACCAGTCCTAAGACCCAGGCCAAGCTTTTCAACAAGAACACCAATGAGACTTAAGTATTGTTCACCGTTTTTATTTTTGCTGAAATGTCAAAACCAAATAACTGTCTAATGGTTCCATAATAAAAACATTTATTCTAAAATCCTAATAAAATTAAAACCCAAAAATTGTACCTCATAATGCATGATGGATAGGCTAAATTAGAAATACACAATACAGTAAATTAAAGTTTTAAGCAATATTTAGTAAACTCTTGAAACATACAAAGATGTGAATGTTAAAGGAATAATTTATAAAACCGATAGAGAGAAATCAATATTACATATTTCTTTCAGTATAAGCATAGCAATACATAAAGAAGAGAATTGAAATCATTCAGCTAAAAATGTTTACCTTGGTCTTTCTGTAAAGCCAAATAAAATTGATTGTTGCAAGATCCTCTTAGCAGTATGCATCAAATTGTTGACATCAGCTTGTCATAAATCAGCTTGTCATAAATCATCAAATACATTTTCACTTTCAGGAAGTCCCGGCTATTACATCTTAATGTTGGTGTAAAATGATTCCCCAGTGCCCCACACTTATCTCCTCAATGTTTGATCCCAACACTTTTTTTCAGGGATGCAAATTAGACAAGGGAATTCCTTGTGATTGGGAACATCATGGGTTGTCAAGGCACTTTCCTATAGGAGAAGCCTTTTCATGGAGGCAGGACTGGAAAAACTGCTCAACACCTGCTGCGCTACGCTTGTTTTTATTTCCGCAACTTTTATGACTGCACGCATTGTACGATGATTGATTGGCAGGGGGTTGTCTGTGGAAAAGTTGTATGCTAAAAAGGACTCCCCTTTGTGTAATTTGCATGTAGGAATTCCAGGGAAGCGTACGCTTATCCCCGATCACAATCTAGCTCATTTTAATTTGTGGCGGAAAAATACAAGGCTGCAATGGATGTATAATCAAAATAGTTGTGTTTCTTTCCAGGCTGCATGTTGGGCATTTCCAGTAGCTGTTCCTCGTTGTTGTGTCCCAGAACCAAGACTGCTAACTCCTCAGGGCTGATGGGAAGATTATTCATATAAATTATGGAAACAATTCTTAATTGTCAGACGATACACTATGCACTGTACAGACAGGGCATAACAGAAGGGTATGTGTAAAATACAAACTAAAAGAAAAACTATTAATGAATATGATTACCAATATTATCAATCGATTCTTGAAGCCAGTGTTCTTAGCAAGAATGTTTAAACTCTGAGTCAGAAAAGAGTAAGCCAATGGAAAGCTCACTACACAAGTGAGAAAGTCTATACGTGACAAACCACATTAAAAAATAATAATGTACAGAAATACAAGGCCCAGATTTCTTAAGACAATGTGTGACTACACAGTAAACAGGCAGATAAACAAACAATAATAAAAAAAATTAGGGGCAAATACAGTGTGATCTGCAGGTTTAACCTGAAAACCTTCGCATTCTATATTTTAATACTGTCCAGTTATTTAACAATATTTTTTAGTTTCATTTTTAACAGAATTTTAAAAAGTTACATTTTACAGTCATTACCTGTTGACTTTTAAAAATGGCCTAATTTTTCTGGTGTATAATATTTGACCTTTGATAGCTGCTGTACCACTGTGGTAAGTGATGTTCAAAGATGCCTTCAGAAGCTTGAGAAAGCAGACTTTGTTTTTGCAGTATTGTGATGCTGTGTGTGTGAGTCCACCAAAGTCTGAGAAAATAAACAAATGCAAACAGGACAAACTGATCAATGCCTGAGTTCATGCAGGGGACACAACGATACTCACCAAAGACTGGCTTAACCAGCTGAGGTACAAAGACAGACAGGAACCCTATTCTAGCACACTGCATACCACACTGTGTGGCACTTGTGCTACGCGATAAATGATTTGCCTGTATGAATGCTAGAGTGTGCCAGAGCGTAAACTGTATGTGCGTATGTGTCAGCTGAGACACTATCGCTTGGTCAATTAAACCACTAACTTACATTGATCATATCCACATCAAAGAACCTTCTCTAAATCCCTGCTTTTTTTCCAGACATCTGGTGTATTGATATCAAATTCTCCTCTGAGACGGAAATGCTCAACAGAATCCAATAGTTTTCCTTTTTTTCCAGAGAGAATCTTTTGTGGCCCAACCTTATACACACAGTGGTAAAGTGAAGAGGGATTAGATGCTATAAAGATTTTGGGAGTCTGGGAGTTGACGCTGGATTGCATTGTAACACACAATTAAACTAAACAAGTTATGCATTGCATATAGTAGCATATAGGTCACTGCATTTCTTTTGGAAGGAGGGTGCGGTTGGACTCTGTTCAAAGAACAACTGCTATAAACATAAACATATATAAATACTTAACTGATAAAAATTGTGTATGTTTTTGAGAGTTTAATTGTATAATTTATGAATGAATGAACATGTCAAAATGTCTTGCTGAATGATTTGATGATGTCTTGCTAAACAGATGAGCCTCCAGCAGAGGCACCTGGGATTGGGAACTAATCATTGGGAATTGCACCTGGGAACTGAATTACTAAGAACTACAGTTCACACAGGCAGAAACTAAAACAATAAAATAAATGAAAATAAACAAAATAGAATAGCATGTAATATCATTCATCATTAACTATCAGGTGCCATAAGAGATAAGTTCAGTGATATTTTTAGCAATGTTCATCCGTTTTATATATATATACATTTACACACACATACAAATACATACAGACTGTCCCATTTTCTCTAAACATGGTGATGTGCCAGCAAAAGTGTGGCATCTTAATTATGCTAATACCTCATTTTGTGAGGCAGCATCACACATATTCTTTGCAAAGGAACCGATTCCAGAATGCATTGCGACAAGGTCAGTAAAATAATCGCTCATGTTGGGTCTCCTGTGTGTCTCCTGTCACTTCAGGGGTTTTATGTAGGCATCTG
>JAZGTK010005461.1:0-22395 GCA_036877625.1 Ambastaia sidthimunki
ATAAGAATGTTCTGGAAACAAACAAAATAAATTGTTAGCTGGGAATAACCAAATATTAAACCCATCAATTGGTAAAATTACTACATTTTGGGTTTTCCTAACAACCCAGCCTGCCCAGTTAAAATGTGTAATCTAACTTTAAACCAGCACATGGTCTGTCCAACAATTACCCAATAATTACTGCCAATTGAGTTGTTTTTAACCCAGCCATTTTGGAGTGTAACATCTACCACATTTTATAATGAGCCTCATTTGCATAGTAAAGTTGCATAGGGCGTGTTATCTTAGAAAAGAATGACAGTGACTTTATTTAAATATGCCTGGCACAGTGCTAAGACTAAGAAAAAAATTGTTACTGTAGACAGCTCAGTCCTTGTCCTTCTGGAATGCCTTAGGGAAATTTAAAACCAGTTTGCAAGGAAAATAGATGGCCATTGATGAGCAAACAGTCCACATTTGCCTCTCGTATAAGGGCATATTATTGTGAGAACAGAGATAGATTCCTTAACCTTAAAAGCAGTCTGAGACCCGCTCTAGGATCAGTCGAATATGGGTGGGTACATTGAGGCAATGTTACTTTGGAGTGTTACCAGTGCAGTGGAATGCAAACAGGGCATTTTCTTTTTTTAACTAAGTGACTTATATAAACTTGGAGACCTGGGCATTAACACCTCCCTTTGCAATTGGATTATGGACTTTCTTAACAACAGACCTCAGCATGTTAGGTCAGGCCACATCTACTCCACTACCATCACACTCAACACTGGTGTACCACAGGGCTGTGTGCTGAGCCCCTTCCTCTACTCCCTCTTCACCCTCAACTGCAGGGCCTTGAATGGATCTAACACCATCATCAAATTTGCAGATGATACTAGGGTGATTGGTCTCATCAGCAACAACAAGACTGCCTACAGGCAAGAGGTCCAGCACCTGACCACATGGTGCACAGACAATAACCTGCTCCTTAACACCACCAAGACTATGGAGCTCATTGTGGACTTTAGGAAGGAGAGAACAGGCACACATGATCCTATTCACATTAACGGGATGGCTGTTGAGCATGTCTCCTGCTTTAAGTTCCTGGGGACCCATATCTCAAACGACCTGTTCTGGACTACCAACACCTCCAGCCTGGTTAAGAAGGCTCACCAGCACCTCTTCTTCTTGAGGACACTAAAGAAGAATCAGATGTCCTCTGCCATCCTGGTAAACTTTCATCGCTGCACGTTAGAGAGCATCCTAACCAGCTGTGTTACAGTCTTGTATGGGAGCTGCTCTGTTGCGGAGCACCAGGCACTGCAGCGGGTGGTGAAAACCAGGCACTGCAGCGGGTGGTGAAAACCGCCCAGCGCATCACAGAAACTCCACTTCCAGCCATTGAGGACATACAGAAGAAACACTGTCTGCGTCAAGCACACAGTATTCTTAAGGACTCCTCTCACCCCATTCACAGACTGTTCTCTCTCCTGCCTTCTGGCAGGCGCTTTAGGAGCCTATGGACTAGAACCAGCAGACTGAGGAACAGCTTTTTTCCAAGAGCTCTCCTTATTGAACTTTGCCCCTCACTGATTCCACTACCCCTTTATATACACCTACACCCTCCTCATCCTCCTCACCACCACTTTAATTCACTACAACTGTTACACTTTGTTATTTACACTACAGGACTGTTCAAATGCACAACTGGACTGTCTACACGTTCATTTGCACTTCCGGTTTTTATACATACTTTATCTACTGCACTGTGTGCACTATTAATATTTATTGCACTACATTCTACATATCCTTTTATAAATTTCTGTCTATATAGTAAATAGCCATCTGTATATTATGATCATAGTACATAGCCATCTGTAAATTATCTCCATAGAATTGCTTTATCCAACATGCAACATATTCTGCACTTTACTGCATATTGCACTTTTGGTTACACCTAAACTGCATTTTGTTGCCCTGTACTTGTACATGTGTAATGACAATAAAGTTGAATCTAATCTAATGTGCTTGTTATATGTTAACATGAAACTATAGATGTACAGGGGTCCTAATCAACCTGTCAGGGTTTATTTTGTAAAACTGACTCTACATTATCGTACTTAATACACAAACACATAGACATTAAATATTTGATTTGAGTTGCATTTATTTTATTACGCAAGAGATTAAAGTAAGTGTCATGAAACCAGCATAGTTATGTAGGAAATTGACTGCCTGGAAACAGTCAGTTATGCATTAATAATGTATAATTTTAGTAGTCACAAAAATTTAACCATAGAATGGTGTGATTGAAGATTCAAAATCAAGTATTTCAGAGAGCCATAAAATAATCTACAATAATACATAAACAAGCAAATAATGGGTAACATGATGTTCTATACCAATTTATTAAATACCATTGTCAAAAGATTCTCAAATGCAAAATTTGACACTCATGCTATTATAGAGACAGAAGACCAGAACAATTTGTTTTCTCTTTGAAGCCTGATGCCCAACAACATTGTTACACAAAGAACTCAGGTCAACTTCCAATGGCCAATTATCAATAGTGGAAAAGCTTACATTTGATCTAACCAGCCTCTTAATAAAAAAAACAGCAGGAGAAAAAAAATGCTCAGGATTGAAACAGCTAAAGTGCAAAGAAAAATTTATTTCAATGTTGGTTTGACTGCTAAACCTGTCTATCATACATCACTATCTGCATTTCCGCCCAGTCTTCCAAGCAAACACATGCAGAACAACATACAGCAACCCCCTACAAAGACCAGACCCAGAAAAATATAAACAAAAGTGGTGGTCCAGAAAGCAAACAGATATAGTGTCTTATTGCAATATGTTTCTGAGCCAGGGGTATAATTAGGTTGGTAGATAGAGTAGATCCATATGTTACCTGTAATGAAAGAAAGGTAAAAAATGAAGATGGTACAAAACAAAATATTGATGTTTATTCATATAATGTGGCAGATTCATTTGTCCTGAACTACCCTGTAATATAACATGCGTGAGGTAGAATTTAGTACAACCAAAAGCTTTTACAAAAATAAACTTTAATGATGAACTCATTAATGCCTTACCAGCAATAAACCAGCAGAAGAGAAACAGAGATACCAATGAATTCCAGGCAGTGCAGAGGCCACTTAGAGGATTCTGAGTGCCATCTTCTGGCTCCTGAGTGCATGGCAGGCAGGACAACAAACTCAGGACTAGCGCAAACACACCTGACACCAGCAGATAAATGGGGATATAGGGCTGCTTTGGACAATCATGCAGATATACTCCACCTGTAAAGAAGGATATAGATGATATTCTTCTTGATTTGCTAAACATTAACTGATGTTTATAAAAATCAATACCAAAAAGAGGAGAGACATACCAATTGCTACCTGAGCGATGGGCAGAGCAATCATAAAAAGTTTGGAGATTACTGTAAAACATTAGTAAGAGGCAAATATTTTCATTATATTAAAATTGTACATTTCTCATTTGCTGTGTGTTTCTAACTGTACATTACACAGATCACATAATACACTATATTGACTTTTAAATTATACCTGGATACATGGAACTGTAACAAAAAAACATTACCTTTTTTTTTTTTAAAGTAGTCTTACTGCATTGAATTAATTTAGAAAGTGTGTAAACTGGTTTTGCTATAGGATCCAGATTTTACTCAACACAAAACCAAATGCAACCCATATTTAGTATAACCTACAGTATTTTATTTTTTCCATGCATAGTTAGAGACCGAGCACGAATGTGGCCCTATTGTTTTTCTAATGTTTATTATTATTATTCTCCGTCTTTTGTCGCAATTTTGAGGGCCTCAACATGCTCAAAAACTCACATTTCTTTGCACACGAACCAGCCCCATCAGAAATAGCCGTCTGACAGGGGTTTTAAAATTAGGTGTGGCAAAATGGCTCGATAGCACCACCTAAACTTGTACAGGATGCTACGATTAACGTACATGCACCAAATTTGGTAGGCTCGCAGAACACCCAAATTCATTAAAAAAGTCTCTGGGAGCGAACCTCTAATCCCAACAGGAAATTTTTTATTTTGTCTGCAATTTTGGACATTTTTGCAAATTCCATGTGTCGAACAAAAACGAACTCCTCCTAGAGTTTTAATCCGATCGACATCGTGTTTTGTAACTCTCATCTTAAGGCCTTTGCGATGCTAAACTGCGAAGCTTTTGAGTTTTCGTTGGAGAACGTGACCGTGGCGGCCTGCCAAACTTTGGTGTTTCGCCATGACAAATAAAGGGGTTTTAATTCAGGCCTACGATGTCAGATCGACCCCAATCTTCACACATTTAATAAAAGTCATGGCCTAAAGACATCTACATGGTAATACTCAGTTATGGTTATAGTGCCACCTGCAGGCAACAGGAAGTGGCGTGTTTTATACTTCGATTAACTCCTCAAAATTGTTGTAACTCAGGCCTGCAATGTCTGATTGGCCCCAAACTTCACACATTCTCCATATTTGGTTAGGAAGTTTTTTTTTGTGATGCTGAATGGCCAAGACCTTGCTTTTTCTTTAAGAAGTGTGTTTGTGGTGGCCAGCAGAAGTCCAGTGTTTTGCCTGAATAACTTGCTGTGTGAAGCATACAATGTCCAGTAATCACCAAACTTAACATGCTTGATAAGCGTCATGACTTGAAAGACGTATTAAATATGTCAATATTAACCTATAGTCAATGCGCTGCAATCTGGCAGCAGGAAATCTGGTACGAGTGAATACATGATGATCTGATCTTTTCATATAATCTCTTTGCATATATGCTTTTGCCCACCATTAACTGTTCCTAAAGCCAACAGGTGGTGGTGGCGTTGGGTAGCGGCGGCACTGGGTGGCGGTGGCACCGTTGCGAGGTCCCGATCATCACTGCTCGCAGCTTTAATTTTGTTTATGGTTTTAAACAAAATCTTAAACTGTGGATCTTGGCATTGGCCTAAATTTGCTAGCACCTAGCAACAAATACATTTTTAGGAAACATACAACTGAGCTTGGACTAACAACTTTTAACAACTTATGTATGATTGTATGGGTAGTTGAATATTATTATGACTGTTTAACATTGTTTTCTCCCTTCTGTCAGGAGTGATTTCACCAAGCACAAAACAACAAAATCCTTGGGGTTTTAGGTTTAGGTCTGTGTTACAGGCTTGTATACAATTCATAACCAATTATTTATTGTCAGTTATGGTTAAGGTTTGGATTATGGGTACAGTTTAGGTTAAGGCTGTTTTTATACAAGAATGTTAATTCAGAAACAAGTACTGGCAAAATCACGGCGACCCCTACTGTCCACAAGCCAATACAGATGTTGACACATTTAGGACTTATTCAGTGCTTGGGCCATATTGTTTTCTTTAGAATATTATAAGGGCCATTTTGGATTGTATGTGTAGCTCTGCCCCACAGGAAGTCTTGCCATTTTGAATTGTATGTGGATTTTTTTGTAAGTGGTCAATTCCAGGCTCCAAATTTTTAATTATTCCTACTCCTACTGGATTTATGGGATTGTCACCAAATTTGGAAAACATTATGCAAAGACACTGAAGAGGATAAATTGTGAAGGGATTTTTGATATCTCAATTATGGCAAAAAAAATGGAAACCGCTCATGAAGGAAGTTGCTCATATCTCATGCGTGCATTGAGTGACTTCTTTCAAACTTGACCTGTATGTTTGGGACTGATAACATAGGGACTGTCCTAGGGACTGATAACATAGAGGTTGCTATAGTGAGTCACAGTCATAGCACCACCATCTGGAAAAAGGAAGTGTCTCATTTTTAGTGTTTCACTTTTTTCACTGTCCTTCCCAAGTCAATTCATACTTGGTCGGAAAAAAGAAGAGATATTGAAAATGCTAAACTGTAAACAAATTGTTTGGTATGTCCAACGATGTTGCCATCGTGAGGCAATCAATTTATGGCAAGAAATGGAACATTAAGCGATTTATATCAAACCTGGTATAACGCCGCTAACTAGAAGAATAAAGTGTGTCACTTACAAATAACTTTAAATAGATTTAAACTAGTCTCAATTATTTTCAGAATTAAATGCATGTGACAATGATGCATTGTTTTCTGAGAAGCACCAGGTGGCGATGGTGCCGTACTGCTTGGTCTTGTCATTCCTGAGTCTAACCCATACAATAAAGACTGATAATTACTTGAATTTAGCTGCAATATTGTTTCTGTAAATGCTTTCCAAGAAATCTCCAAGGATTAATGTAGTTTTAGACTACCAAAGCATTTAAATGTTAATAAGTTATGTATTGAGGCACTGTTAAATTAACGTACACAGATAAAAAAAATTAACTTAAAGTACTTAGAACAGGTGTGCTGGGTTTGGGTGGTCTACGGATATTCTGCAGTAAACCCCTGTCTTCCATTTTTTTTCTTTCACTGTTGCCTGGGGAATACACAAAAGGGAAAGACCATGAAAATGTTATTGTGTCTCAAGACAAATTGTGAGACAAACTGTGTCTCAATTTCAATTTGTGGAGTCACCATGTAAAATGTAATGCCATATACCAGAATACTATGGTACATGTACAAAAAGATTGTGTTACCATGTCATCATGTTGAAACAACTATTAGGGTAAAATCATGTTACATTTAACACTATAAGCATATTCATAAACTCAAAATATACAGAAGCCTAATTGAAACGTATTAAAAGACGCTTCAATGAATTATTCTCTACTTGATATTTTGCCAAATTCTCAACCCTGTTCAGCGCTGCACATTTTAGACGTTTGCCTAATAGCAGACTCCCGATTCACTCTCTAATGAGCAGACGAGTCAAAACAGGTGTGTTAGATGGGGGGGGTCCACCAGGGCCGGGTTGGGAATCACTGATCTAAAGAAACCAGTACCAGACACACCCCTAACAGACTACAAAAACATCTAAAAATGCATTTACGATGCAAACGACTGGGGAACATAGGTGTTTGTTTTTAACACGGTATGTGCTGCATAGAGCTTAATGGCTAGACCTACAACACAGGCTGTCGTGTAAAACAAAACAGAAAGCATCTGAACCAGTTATTGATCCAGGCCAAAATAGTCAATGAATAGTGTAAAGGGCTTGACTGACTTTTTATACAAAAAACTACACGTTTACTGTGTACAAACAGTCCTAAGGGGAAAATCATGCGTAAGCGTGAACTGCAACCCTTTAAAACAAGCAATGCAGTAACGTCTGAGTTTAAAACACTTTAAAAAGTCAGACCAGCTACTGAACAAATACTAAAACAATCAGATTTAATAAAAACTAAACCGTTGTATTAGAGCTGGATTTGCAAACCGAAATCAAATCTGTGAATGTAGTAAAGCATAACGTGAACTTGTCAACAACAGCAGTTTTACTATTGTTACATTTTACGTATTTTGTAAGTGTAGCAATTCCCCACCTTCTATACTTTGGTTCATTCTCAAAAACTGACCAAGCCACAGCAATCCTCACCGAGAATCAGCGATATGCACATAAAGAACTTACCGTCACAAGAAAACTCCCTTTAAAGCTGCTCGTTATTATAAATTAGAGTTTGAAATATACGGAAACTATGGCCTTACAAACACACCCAGCCTGCATCGTGTAGACGAATTGGGGGAGGGATCGTTCTGTTTGCTTTCGTTTGACAAACTGGGTCTCAAAAGATATAGAAACTTCTTTTATGAGATTCAGTAGACTACGTACTGAATGTCGGATACAAACAAACATGCTGCAGTTGTACATGTATATGACAATTAACCAAGGCATTGGACAACGTGATAGGTTTCTTTCTATCATTAAACACCTCAAAATAGGTTAGCAATGGTTGTTACTATGAGTCGAGTTACTATGATCTCTGAAATCTGGGATATGCATTTAAAATAAATCAGTGGTAGTGAAAAACAGAAACGACTATGCTTTCTATACATAAATAAATGTCAATTTTTATAAGGTAACTACACAATGACAACCACATTTAAAAACAATGTTTATTATAGAAGATAAAAAATGAACATGAAACAGTAAATCAATTAAATTGTTTGTTAAACCCTATAAATGCCCAGTTTTTTTGTCAAGCACACGTGCATAATTATACACATGAATATTGTACAGTGATGGAGTAAATTACCCACTGTCTTTATTTTTACTCACTCAAACCAAATTTATCATGTCTGCTCAACATTATAACATTATATTCATTTTTGGAACATTTCTAAAGTTCTGTGCTTTTTTTTTACACACAGCAACTTTTATCACTAATCACGATCAACTTCCATCCTGTTGTTTTCTGCAATGTGTGTGTACAGTTGCCACAGTTTTGGCTGATTTGTGCTTGCAGCCTTAATGGCAACTATGTATCAATTTATGTGTGTACCAGTATATACAAAATGCAGACATGTACTTTAGAGAATACATACTTGTGTTTTAAGTGTTTTAAGGTATATATTGCATGGGCAATGTGTCAATGTATGTTTTTGTGAGTCTAATGGCCAAAGCGTGCATAACTATTTACTTGCCTTTTCTAATACTGTGTGTGTGTGTGTGTGTGTCAGTTGTATTTAAAAATGCTTATTAAGCATTATCGCAAGTTGCAAGCTACATATATTTGTTTCGTAATTCTGTGGTGTGAGAATGTGTGCATGTACGTGTGTGTGTGTCTCAGTGTGGGGACTGCGTGTTTGCGGCTGGTGATTCTGACTGTTCCAGCTTCACTGCTGACTCCATGCTGATGGGTGAGGTAGAAGAGGGGAGAACACCTGAGCCTTTGTTCTCCAGTGAAGAAGATGATGAAGGCAACGACACCACAATGTATTTCTGGAGAGGACGTGAGCTGCCCACTGCTCCCGTGTTTCCAGACTCCAGTTTAACAAGTGGCTGTAAAGATGTGGGAGTGCTGGGAACTGTAGTTGTGATGGGAGAGCCAGACTGGGAGGAGCTGAGAGTGATCACCTGAAGGAAAACATCACATCTACAATTACAACAAATTGCAGACTATAGATTAGTGATGTTTAGGTATTACAGTAAAATATAAATTATTCACAAGGGCTGCATAATACTGAAGAAAATTGCAGCATGCAGTAACTGGCTAAATGATCCGATATAAGGAAGGCGATACAATGTTTGAATCAATTTACTGAAATATTTTAAAACTAAAAATTATATAACCAATATGTTTCACCCATCTGGAAAAAGCATCATTACAGCTTCACTACACTACAGCATCACTACAGTCTCGCTGCTATCTGCATCAGCCTAAAACTGTCTACACATCATTCAGTTATTGGAAACCATTGCAACATTTTGATGTATTGTGCAGCCCTTAAACTGACTGACAAAAAGCTCTTTGAATAGTTTAATATGAAATGTTCGTGTGCTTTGATCATTAACTTTTACTGCTGCAGCTCGAACCTCTGGCCAGTTTTCATGTATTTTACCAAAGCAAAAAGAAGTTTTTCACTATTGTAAAGTGATGTAACTTTCACAGGTTCTCTGTGCCACAGCACACAGACCCAGTCTATTCTACTTTATTCTATTCTCCTTTATTCTATTCTCCTTTATTCTATTCTCCTTTATTCTATTCTCCTTTATTCTATTCTCCTCTGCTTTAACCTTGCCTAGTGTAATCTGATTTACCCATGATAGCTGCCATTGCAGAACGTAATGCAGGCCCTTGTAAGATAAATTGCTTGTAATTTTCATGTTCCTCATCTGTAATTCATATTTGAATAAAAACGTTTGCTGAATGATAAAAATAAAACGTAATGTAAATTTAAGTCAAACTCTTTACCTGTTGAGTAGAGGCACCACCCGCACTTGTTGCCATTACTATATATTTAGTTGCTGGGGGTGACGGCTGGGTGGGTGTTCCAGGACGAGTGGACATGAGTGTGAGGGAACTGGGCACTTTAATGATGCTGGGTGTACGAGAACTGCTTGATGCTGTCAAACCACTTTGGGACATTGACAGAGTTGGCCTGGGCTAGAGGGAGGACAAGATTATTTAAAAAATAACTGCCTGCTTGTCATTCAGATCAGCTCTAAAGAATATTTGTTTCACCTTTACCCACCTGTGTGATGGTTAGGGTAGTTCTGTTGACCGTTTGGGCTTGGAAGGCAGCCTGTGCACGGGCCTTCGCCACGTGTGAACACAGCATTGGACCCAGATAACCATAATCTGTTTTGTACTGATCTACAACATCTGGCAGTGGTCTAGTTTTTGCAATCACACTTGCACAGTGTTTCTAAAAAAACAGAGGACAAGAGAAGGTGTGTCAGCCACTTCTGACAGCAGAAGAATTATTAAAGCATCTTTAAATGAGTGCTGTGCTGCTTTGTAGCTCTTACCAGTAGCAAACTCTGAACATGATCAGCTCCGATCTTATCGATGTTTGACACCACTGGCCCATCCATGACAGATTTAATGCGAGCGCCCTCAACAGACAGTCGTGGAATGATCAATGTCTTTATCACCTACATGAAAAGTAACATATTTTTCAATTTAGTTTTTTTTCCACATCTGTCCAAACAAGATTCATATTTAAAAACTGTTTTTGTATATGTTTTAAATGTATATAAACATATATGTAATTATAACTAAGAAATAATGTACAGTTACAGTAGGGTGCCAAATGCACATATAGTATTTTCACCCCCAAAAATGGTTTTAATTTGGTTGTTTTTATCTTTTGCTGTAGTGTGACTTGTGGAAATATCAGTTTACATTTCCAAAATATTTTATTTGCTATTAATAAATATAAAAAAGTGAGACTTTTGTATGCACAAGGACAACAGTCGGTGCTCCACAAAGAGATATGATTTTATTATCATCTGCCTGGGATTATATGAAGAATCAGAAACAACTGAGCCAGACTAAATCCAAGTCACTTGAAGAAACCTAAAAAAAGCTACTGTACTATGAAAATTTAAACAAGCACATGCTTCAAAAATCATGTCATAAATCGATTTTATCAATTAACTTATCGATATTTGATGTGTCCACTATGCGTTTAAAACTGCTTTCACCTTAGGTACACTTAGGCATAGATTTCCAGGTAGCTTTGCAGGTAGGTTTCTTCATCTCACTGGATTATAACCATTAATCTTAAAAGTAATGTTTGGAAATGTGACTACAGCAAAAGATATAGATAACTGGCTTAAAACCATTTTTTTGGGTGACAATATGTGCTTAAGACTTTTGCACAGTACTGTACATTTTATAAAGACAGAATTATTATATTATCCAATACATGCACAGGTCTGCACTGCTGTGAATGCTCCATTTATAATCAATGAAGCCGTCTACACTGCACAATACATCTCTTATATACACTGCATCTATATGTTTTGTTTATAATGGGAGCATTCAACACGTCAATATTACTGAAAGGCCAAATTTTTAAGCCCCTCAACCAATGCATTCACGCATTCATAAACAAAATGCCTGTGATTGGTTACAATGCTCAATCGCTGTAAAACACAGCATGTAAAATTTGAAAAGCAGAAAAATTTGACAATGGGAGTGTGGAACTATATGGGACTTTGTAATCAGCACTTTTTATGATTAGTAGTTGGGGGAGCCGTCATTTTTATTTGTGTTTTTGTGCAGCTTTACAATGTACAACACGCTAGTTATAGTCAGCAGCTGAGAATAAAGAGACTAAAGTATGTGAGAAAGTGGCTCTGGAATTTCGGACACTTACATCATGTCCAAGTTCAGCAAGTCCAGCAATGCAACCGTAACGGGTCGTCCACTGAGTCTTATCATCCAATAATGCCTGAAAATGGGAGATATATAAAAGATATGGGGATTAAATTTTTTTATGACAAATTCTTGGCCAAACTAAAAAGTTATCTACACAATCTAAAACTGAAATGATAAGTTAAAATGAGCCGTTGTTTTGTAAGAAATTACAGATTGCCTTTAAACAGATTCCACTCCAAGAAACATATTAGGACAAGTTTATCCCCAAAAAAAGGCTTTGAACCTGTTTTTTCAACCATAAAACTGTTCTTCAAATCTGTTTTGGTTTATCATAGAGCGGTACAGACGTCTCAGTCATATGTGCATAATACCTGAACTAATATTCATTCAGTTAAAGAACAATATAAAGTATATATGCTGATATTGTACTATGTTCATTCTGACTCACTGAGTGCTTCATGTACTTCATCACTGCCACACTTTAATAAACTACGTCTTCATCATTGTTTCTTACATAATTATAATTCATTATAATGATATATAGTTAGAATATAATAATATTTGATGTATGTAGAATAAAGAGATGCACACACACAATTTGCACTTGCTCTACTACCTTGGTGAAGGTCTTTGTGATACGTGATTGGATGTTGTTGGTGGTTGTGCTGAACGTCTTGCAGCTCTGAGCCATCAGCCTTGCAGCAAAGTCTCTGAGAGCCCAGTGATTGTCCACATCAGGCCTCAGACACAGCTGTTTACTGACTATACACGTCACCACTGCAGGGATCAACTCATGGAGCTGGTGAAAGCAGAGAGAGGCTTTGTTTACATTTGTTTACAGAAGTTTACATAGATGTCTTAAAAGTTCAACACCAGGGTCCCAATTATAAAGGTCAAAGGGCGGTTAGAAAACATTTATAAGAAAATTAAATGCATGATATGACCTTTTAAAAAATAAGTTTAATATGATAAGTTAATAATGAATATATAATAATATATAAAGTTTGATTTACTTACATATTTCTCTAAATATAGAGTTGGATTATCCATTAATGCCTTTACCATCCTCATCAAATATATCAGCAGAGCCAAATTATTCTGAACAACATTTACACGCACCTGAGAAAGAAAGAGAGAGACATTATGTATGTCACAACAGTCTAAGAGACTAAGGCCTCTGTCTAGGTGTGTGTGCATGACAGAGCAGGCATCAAAAACATATTTGTTGAACCAATTCTTGACAGAGATTTAGTTATGTATACTTATTTATCCATAACCTGTGTTCAAGTGTTCAAATATTATTTATTTAAAGGATGTACTCACGCCCTCAGAAATGAAGGTGCTGAACCGAGGGAGCATCTGATACAGTCCTGGGTCTGTGGCTATGCTCTGCAGCGCCTCCTGATGGCCCATATAAACATACAGAAGTAAAATTAAGAAACAGCTCTGCTAATAATCTGCTGCAAATACACACCCTTTGAAAATTGCTTTGGAAAGTACACAACAGTAGATAGTTTGTGTTTTTGTAATAATTGCAAAACTAATACATGCAATGTATCAATGTAACAATTGACAACAGACACAACAACAGTTTCACGAATTTTTGCAATTGGCCATTGGCAGGTGTGGCGAGTAATTTTGTGTTACAAACGTACCGCTCTTTTGGCTTCACAGGAGCCTACACAGGCTTCAGTGATCTCTTTATAGTACAGCTGCTGCTCTACTGAGAGTTCATGTGTGCTGCGTGGTTTCATCCGGATCTTCTCCTTTCCTGAAACCCAATGAGAGAGAAACTTGATTAAAGTAACAGCATAAAAATGAACTTGAAAGCCTTTTGAACTAGTTTTAATACTGACCTTTAACTTCTGCTGAAGCTCCACCCTGACTCTTGGCCTGGATGGAGCCTTCCTCTTCCTGTTTGGGTTTGACAGCTTTAAGAGGTTCTGTGGACTCTGCCTTCTGCTGCTCTTTAGGAGCTGACAGAAAAAGAGAAGAAAACAAAGAAAGCAAATTTAAGACTTTTTGCATAGTTCACAGTATATACTAAATGGTTATTTTCTTTTGAGCAATCCGACCATGTAAAAATGTCTAAAGCTTTGCAAATCTGATCAAATAATTAAATAAGTTTAGTGGCAGTATACTGCACATTTTGGCAAATGTGGTAGGTCATCCACATAAACCGAAAATGTTCATTCTGTTTGTTTATTTATTGAAGGACTTAAAATCTATTTTGGGCGCATCCAAAACTTTACTCAAGGATAGTAAGAGTGATAAGGCTCTACAGCAGACTTTGGATGTGACTAGATCCAAAGTCTGCAAGGAAGACTTTGCAAGGAAGGCAAAGATCCAAAGCAAGGAAGGCAGCTGGCCCTGATGGAATACCTGGGCGTGTACCTAAAACCTGTGCAGAGTAGCTGGCGGGGGTCTTTACAGACATTTTTAATCTGTCCCTGGCCCAAACAGTTGCCCCACTAGTTTCAAGTCCTCCACCATTGTGCCAGTACCGAAGCACTCAACTGCCTCTGCCCTCAATGACTTCCATCCCATCGCACTCACCCCCATCATTGCCAAGTGCTTTGGGAGGCTAGTTTTATCCCATCTCAAATCCCGCCTCCCTGCTACATTGGACCCACATCAGTTTGCCTATAGCCACAATAAGTCAACAGAGGATGCCATCTCTACAACACTCCACTCTGCCCTAACCCACTTGGACAATCACAATATACATGCCAGATTGCTGTTCATTGACTTCAGTTCTGCTTTTAACACTGTGATCCTCTCCAAGCTGATCTCCAAGCTTAGCCAGCTTGGAATCAGCACATCCCATTGCAACTGGACTCTTGACTTTCTGACTAACAGACCACAGTCTGTTAAGCTAGATAACCTCTCCTCCTCCATCACTACCCTGAATACTGGCGTGCCAAAGGGCTGCGTGCTGAGCCCTCTTCTGTTCTCTCTCTTGACCCAAGACTGCGTACCCGTTCATGGCTCTAACACCGTAATCAAGTTCGCAGAAGACACCACGATGGTAGGTCTGATCAAAGATAACAATGAGTCGGCCTACAGAGATGAGGTACAGCACCTGATTTTATGGTGTGCAGACAACAACCTGGAACTAAACACCCAGAAGACCAAAGAGATCATCGTGGACTTGGTTCCTGGTCTCCCCATACACATCAACGAAGCTGCAGTGGAGCAGGTGTCGAGTTTCAAGTTATTGGCACCCACATCACTGATGACCTCACCTGGTCCTTAAACACCTCCACTCTGGTCAAAAAGGCACAGCAGCGCCTTTACTTCCTACGGAGCCTCAAGAAAGTTCACCTGTGTCTCAGGATCCTTGTGGACTTCTACCGCTGCACTATTGAGAGCTTACTCACCAGCTGCATCTCAGTGTGGTACAGCAGCTGCTCCGCTTCAGACCGGAAAGCTCTCCAGAGGGTGGTGAAATCTGCCCAAAGGATCAACGGCACCCAGCTACCTTCCATTGAGAGCATATATCTCAGGCGTTGTCTGAATAGGGCAAGGAGCATCATCAAGGATGCCTCCCACCCTAACCATGGACTTTTCTCCCTCCTCCCGTCTGGCAGGCATTACAGGAGCCTACGCTCTCACACTAGCAGGCTCAGGAAGAGCTTCTTCCCAGAGGATGTGTCCCTGCTGAACTCCCAATCTACCTAACTGCATCTGCACTCTTCCACTTTACAATGCTCAGTATTGCACTACTTATTTTGCACAGGCTGCACATTGTCTATACAATGTTATGTCACTCATACTGCACCTACACATTTTGCACAGATTTTGTTATGTCATCACATACACATATCCATCTGTTTTACCATGTTTTACCTATCTAACAATATTACGTCATTACATACATATATCCATCTGTTTTACCATCACCACTGTTTATTACTACTGACACTTTTCATTCTACTCATATCCTGTACATATTCTGTATAATATTGTATATTGCTACTCCACTGGACTTACTGTATGTAATACTGTATGTCATACTCCTGCACTTTACTGTATATTTAACACTATATTCTTGCACTTCTGGTTAGATGCTAACGGCATTTCATTATCTCTGTACTTGTACTCTGCATAATGACAATAAAGTTGAATCTAATCTAATCCATACATTGTTCGGTTCTGGTTGCAGATCGCCCACAGCAGGGAAATTTTGTGACTGTGAGATGGCAAGCTGCAGGACAAAACAATGCTCTCCTGTTCCAAATACAGTTTCAAACAGGTTCTCCACACTCAGTGATGCACCCACTGAGACACCTGTTCACCAGAATCAAAGCTGTTTTTATACAATAAATAGCAGACTGTTATCACTAAACGGCTGGATGTCTAAGTGGTGTTTGCAGAATAATACAGGCTTCACAGATAATTGTAAAGTTTTTGGGGTAGACCCGACCTGTTGATAAAAGATGTTGCTAAAAGCTCCTGGGGTAGTGCTGCTCTCTTATCTAGAAATCTGGCACATAGTCTTGTTATTAATATTACTAATACATGAATAACTGGGGCCTAGGTCAGGAAGCTGACAGACTGGCTTAACCAACCAACTGCTAGCTGTCACACCACAAATACAAAATCACCTAAATATCATAATATAAGGATTGTGTAAAACTGCCTAGAGATTTGACATCGTAACCCACCACAGTTGATTTTTACCAGCATTTAGTTTTACCAGAAAGGAGTTTTTTGGGTTAACTCTGAAGACACAATTCTCATGATTTCAATCTCTGTGACTGCACATACTGCATAAGCGAAGGGGGGATTTTTTTTTAGGACAACTCTAAACCTTGACCCCAACCCAATTTTTAAAAAACTCATTGGATCTAGACAAATCACAATAGCGACCCATTTTGGATCAAAAACGTGTGACAAGTTTTGCAGAGGGTGACAAGTTTGCATCTGTGTGGTTTGCTGAATATTAGATCTCTCTTTACAAAAGCGCTTTTTGTTAATAATATGATCACAGGTCATAACCTAGATGTGATCTGTTTGACAGAAACATGGCTAAAATGAGATGATTACATTACACTAAATGAGTCTATTCCACATAATTACTGTTATAAGCGTTAACCATTTCTTAAAGGCAAAGGAGTTGTTGAAATTGATTTTTATTTTTAAACTTACCAAGAGATCTGATTTTTGATCAAATTATTTTTAAGTAATGGTGGTTATAAAACTTAATATAACATATCTGGTGTAAATGGTCGAGTTTGTCATTTCTACTGGCTAATGTATAAAGTCCACCAGACTTTATCAAAGAACTTGCTGACTTTTTAATCAGAAGTAATATTGGCCACAGATCAAGTCATTCATTACTTCATTTTGGGTGATTTTAAACTGAAAAAGATGCATTGGGGTTGGCTTTAAAAGACATTTTAAACTCTATTAAGTTTTCACAACGTGAACCCACTCAATTGTTGTAATCAAATAATGATGACATTAATATTCTGCACCACAGCAAAGACATTGGTGTCCTGTTTAATACATTTAAAGCACTGGCATGGTTTAAATCATATTTATCAAACCGATTCCAGTTTGTTGCTGTAAAAAAGTGTCACATTACTTAACCTTTCAGAATGGAGTGCTGCAGGGCTCAGCGCTTGGGCCTCTGCTTTTTACCCTCCTACCTCTGTGAGCAATTATTAAGAGACATGGAGTTATTATTGTTATGCTGATGATACTCACGGTACACTTCTTCGAGGCCCAATGAAATGCATAAATTCACCAAACTAACAGTATGTATAGTCAATATCAAAACATGGATGAGTAGCAACTTTCTACCACTAAATTCAGACAAAATAGAAGTTTTTATTATTGGACCAAAATCTTCCACACAGACCAACCTAGAATATTGTCTTACTCTTGATAGGCTCTAGAAAGCCTGCTTTACCAGCTAGGAATCTAGGTGTCCTTTTTGATAGCATTTTGTCTTTTGAAAACCACATTTCCAATATTAGAGCAGAACTGGCCCTTCTAGTTGAGCCTGGTATCTCCCAAGGTTTTTTTCTCCATCTATACAGCACTGGAGCTTTTTGTCTTCCTTACTGAGAGACTGCTGACATTTAACTTAGCTTAGAGTTTTGTAAATTGTTAACATAATCATATAATTACAGTCCTAAAGACTCTACTATTTTTCTATTTCTTTGTCACCCACTCTCTCTCTCTCTCTCTTAATTATGTAATGTTCAGGTATTTTATGGTATTATTGCAAGTCCCTTATAGCCCTGTCCCTTAAAATGTTATCTTCTTTCTATGTGCCATCTTCATGTACACAGGACCAGCATAACTGACTAAATGTCACAGTCTCAGAAGTACATACTGTTTTAGTAGGCAGTCTGAATACATCTCTCATAGACCACTGAGAAAGGTACGAGCCTTCGCACTTACTGATAGGTATTTCTAATGCATAGACATACTGATGTATTTCTAATGCATGTCCATTTATTCAAATGCTCCAGATGTGTGGTAGTTTTCATCAGTTAAGTCAACTCTTTATTCATAAACCAACTACAAACCTAGTATCCCTAATTATTATTATACATCTCATAATAAACAATAACAACTTGCAATAATCCCATGTAATCGGTTTTGTACATGTTTTCTGTGTTTTATTTGTTATTATATGTAAAGATGCTTTGAAGCAATGCAAAAAGTGCTGTATAAATAAAATTCAATTTAATTGAATTGTTCATCATTTAATCCAAAAACATTTTTAAACTGTACTTTTCTAATAACAAAAATGTATATGTTGGCACAATTATATATTTGTCTATAAAAATAATAAATAAAAATGTAAGCATACTCTTCAGATAAAAAGATTATTAAGGTCATGAGAAACATTTCAGTCAAATGACTCTAAACTTTTGACCGGTAGTGTACCTATGTGCAAACAGACAACAACCTGGGGGTTTTCTTACCTGGGGGTGGGTTCTCTGGTATTGCTGGCTGGACACCATCAATACTTAACCAGTGAGCTGAAAGACAGAATAAATTAATTTTCCTTGTTTGATAATAATGCCCTGATCTTACTAAATAACAGTGTGCAATATAGCACAACATTCAGTGGTAATTTAAGTGGTAAGATACTGAGTAAAATTATGATTAAGCACCTTTGAGCGACACATCAAGAGGGACTCGTGGGAGGGGTGTGTTGATGATGTCACTGAGATCTACTTCCTTTTCCTCATAGAAGTGTAATTCTCTGCCGCCTCCACTCGCAAAGCGAAAGGGAATAAATTCTTGTGACTGGAAGCCGTATAGTGGCTATAGGAGACACACACAATTAAAAAGTGACTTTTTAAAGATTGCCACATAAGAGTTTGATGGGGGTGTGAATGTAGACACCAGTATAGGAAACAAGAACTTTTTTGTCTTTTATTCAGTTTTCTCACCTCTACGTTTTTTAGTTTAAGAGCATGGTCGATGTCACTAGTAGTAAGCTTGCGTCTTTTGCCATGGTGCATAAACTTCAGTGCATCCTGTAGGAGATATTACAACAACACATAAACAAGACAATCGGCTATTGTGTACATTTTGAATGGGAAGACATATTGAAAATGCAAATTTGAGAGGTTTAATTATATATTGTGTTGTTAGCAATAGTTATTACAGTAGTTAATGACAAGATTAATTCTAGTTAGATATTTCAAATAAGGCTATGAAGAATGAAGTAAATATAGATATTAAAATAATAAAAATATATGATTTTTCTTTTATTTATTTGCTTATTCTATATTTATTTGTATATGTAAATATTTTAATATTTGTACAATAAAATAAAATTATTTAAATCACAATTAAATTACTTTACAGTAAAGCTGAAAAAATGACTTTTAGTTATCTTAATACACTGTAACATAACAAATTTTTGTATGCAAATACCTGCATAATCTCTTTGATCCTGTAGCTGACCTCCTCACTGAGTGCCACAGAGCTGTCCTCCTGCAGTGAACCCACACCCACTGACTCCGCCATGGCCTTCATAGACTCAGTGGGCAAGATCACTGAACACAATTTCTGCCTGCGCTCCTCAGCCATGTCTCACACTGCAGTAGATATGTTTACATTTTATGTAATTGTCATCAGTTTATGAGTAATGTAAGCTAACAGGCTCCACAAGAAAACTTCCATTATAGTGAACTTGCATATTAATACTGATTGCTTAACTGAAGGATCTATGTCTATTTACATGTATTTTCCTTTGTCATATGTGTTTTTACTTATAAATGTATGCATATAGATGTCTTGTACATTTTCATAACAGTTACTCTATGTTTCCAAAAAAGTGTAGTTAAACATATCTTTGGTAGTAAGTAACTCGATTTTTAACAGATATCTACAGTCTGGTGGTCAATTAAATTCCAATATGTTACATATTATTTCAATTAATAATGAAAATGGTTACATAATAATGTTTTTACATAAATTTGTATACAGTTGTGTGATTTCGTAAAATAATTATTACTATCGTCAAAGATTTGTTTGGTTGCCAATAATACTCCATTAGAAATTCAGAGCATATTTATCAGGATCGTTTGACTACAGCTTTCTCCACCGTACTGCATCAATTAGCATCAACACTTTTTCAGTGCCCATCTTACTCCAAAGGTCTGTCAGATGTAATTTTGCTCCAGGATACATTCCCACAAGACTGGAAGTGTTAATTTATCTGAACTGAACTGGTTTCACAGCACATATTTAAGCATAAATAATACATTTATTGCGGTAGTCAATGTGCAACACTATAACATTACGCTGTTTAAAAGTTATAAATACACTATAACAATACGTCCTAAAATGCTTTTAATACGTCCTAAATACGTCCTAAAATGCATTTGCCTGATTAGTAAAATACAATCAAATTACTTTCATATATGCATATATGTTGTTCTGAAATAGAATGAGGTAAAAGCGGAAGAACTGCACTGCATGGTTCTTACCTTTTAAAAGATAATCCCACGATGGAAGAACGATTAAAACAATTATAAATGAACGAATCCTTTATTTTTATCTACTCGCGTTGTGTTTGCGCAACTAATTGTTTATATACCGAGTGTATTTGGTATTTTATTTATACTTTAAATGTGCTGTTCAGCTCCGAACCATTTTTCCGAAAATCCGCCATTTTGAATTTGCTGAAAGGCCCTGGGAGTATCAGTGAAACATAAGACGACATACCGATTTTAACTTTTAATGTATGTGAATGTTTTACAAGCTCTTCAGTAACTTTTATTTAAACATAATAAACCACATCAAATCAATCAATATTTCAACACAAAAGTACAAAGTTTACACGATTTAATAATTATGTGTCTATAAAGATATGATCGATTGTTCGGGCATCCATTAGTCAGTCCGCGAAAGGCTCCCATTGTCCGCATGCTACTCATGCTGCTGACCACTCATTCTCCCACACCCACGAAATATATTTTAAAATAACGAATTGAATTGTTTTTATGCATTTCATAAACAAATTTCATTTCAATATTAAAATAATTTTCAGTTTCAGAAAATGTTTGAAAGACGATAATAATAGTTTCTATACAGTAAATGAGGGTGCTTTATATGTCTTTGCCCTATTCCGCTCGAAAACTTTAAACTTTACAGCGAGCTCGTAAGAGTCCTTAAAAGGTGTAGACTTTAAAAAACGTATCCAGTGACTATCTTAACCTCTGTTCCCTGAGAGGCGGGAACGAGTCATTGCATCAGAGCCAGCATGCGCACAATTTCCAATCCACCAATGGCCGCTAGAACTCCTCCTATGACGACAAGGGCCAATCGGCGATAGAAAAAAATCGCATATTCAATCAAACTGCCTGAGTACATCTAGCCGCTGAGCCGAAACGTCCCACGCAGTAAAAATACTACGCAGTAACATCAGTATGTAAAATAGAAAAAAAAAGCAGATTCTTCTAATCAATGAAAACAGTGTACACGAGAATAATCCCCACACTCGTACTCAAGTCTGAGCACACCGTCAACAGCAAGTTGCAGTAACAAACTGCTAAAATAAGACTACAGTGAGTAAAACAATAAACGAGTGAGAACATGACAGCCGCCACCTTCCCCTCATTATCTAATGACCTAGATAAGACTATACAGTTAAATACGTCAAACCAATAGAGGTGAAGGGAGATTCACCAAAAGCACTTAGGAGGCCAGTGAAAATACATTCAAATTATCTAATTATATTATAATTATATAAAGTGTTCTGTGATTGTAATACCCTACAGTCATCTGGCCCAAACTGCACACAGTCAGTACTCACAGAGAGCACTTGCAAATACGTCTAGCAGATGCCAGAGCAAGAAGCAGTGGGCTCTTTAAAAGGCACCAAATCCAGCAGTTCAAACAGGTTTCGCAAGTGCTCTTAGCACTAATACCAAATCCCATGGTGGCACAGAGGGAGGGCGGGAAGGATGCAGTTGAGTACACAGCAAGACAGAGCACTCTGAATCACTGCCCCCTCCTGGACTAGCCAAACATGGAGATTCTACAGCTCTGGGCTTCATCCCTCAAGAGCATGTCCGCCCCACAGTTCGGGTAGCCAGGGATATGGGCTGCTTTGATCAATAGAAGGCTTGCTGCCATTCTGAACAGAGCTCTGGATCGCACCCCACCCTGGTGGTTAATGTACGGCACCACAAACATGTTGTCC
>JAZGTK010005462.1:0-22393 GCA_036877625.1 Ambastaia sidthimunki
AGTCCTAAAATTAGGCGCGCTGTCTGCCACAGACTTGGATCGTTCGTTTGAGCGGGTTATCTCTGTCACTGTGAAGGAATTTCCTTAATTTATAACTCGTTAGGTTGGAATGGTCTTGTTCTGCTAATTTGAACCAGAACACTGTCTTTGCTACTGAATAAACGAGCTCTCGGGGAGACGTTATATTTTTGCCACCAGAGAAGATTACAAGATCTTGCTATGCAAATGATTATTCAAATGATTGTTATATTAAATTAAGCAGAGAGAAGAGAGGGAGTTATATGAGGCAGGTTTTATTAAATATTTGTTAAATATTTGTTTGATGTGGCTGGTGTGTGTGTGTCTTTGGGTGTGTGTACACTTTCAAAGCCAAGCTTTCATTCTGTGTTTAGTCTGAGCTGACCTCTAGATGATCTTTCTTAATCTTTTTCTGTGACATCATCTGATTCAGAGTTTTGTGTTCTTAAGCTCCCAGGTGACCTGTGCCCCTTTTAAATACAGATCTTGTTACCTTCGTCCCTGTGTAGACTTTAATAGGCATCGCCTTAGAAACATTATAAATAGGAGACCCACCTCCCCTCTGTCAGAAATATAGCTCGGCCTCTGTTATTCCAATCTGCCATCCTTCAAATGAGTTAGTTCCTTTCATTTTATGGCTTGAGAGATCTTTGAACTTTCAAATGATGAGATGTGATATTGCTACAGTTTATAGCTGAATGCAGGGCAAGCGAGGGAGTGCTAGCTGAATTATTCCAAATTTCTCTAGACATATTTAACTGGCCTTCACATTCAGATCATTTTTAGAAAGTCCTGGAATGAATTTGGACCCCATGATTCAGTTTTTTTATCTAGGTTTTTGGCTGTTTCTCCAGCTTCATTTTCATTGAAGGACTGTTTGATGAACATTAAGGTTCTGAGCAGATATAATATTCTGTGCTGTGTATTATGTTATTAGTTTGTTTCTACATATCTTGTGATTTTTGGTTAAAGTTTAAACTTTTAATTCTTAGTTATTTGTAAATTTCTTCTAAAATGTACTGATGTTTGCCCTCTGTTAGTTTTCTTTTGCTAAATGTAGCTACTCCATCCAGTCTTGAGACTTTAAAACTGTTTTAGTTATGGTGCAACAAAAGCTTTACATGAAAACAGCTCCATATCCAGAGAGAAAGTGCTGAACCACAGCCAGTTGAGAGCAGTCCTCCTGTTTCTGCATCCCAGCATCAGATAAAACAGAAAAACTAAATAGAGCTGGTGAAGGACAAAGAAAAAAGGTGATTGATTTTTTCCAGTAGTGCTGTTAGGATGGAGGGTCTTTAGGAGAATATTCACCTACTTCCCGTCTTAATAGATATGCTGTATATCAGGGTGATCTGGGCAGAGGTCACGACTGAGTGGAGCAATTAAAGCGTGTGCATCTGCCGGCGCTGGACCGTCCCGCTGTGTTCAGTGCAGGCGGATACAATGAGATGTTCAGGGAGTGCCCGGAGAGATCTGGTATTACACTAGATTTCACTGAAACCACACTGAGCTGAAGAGGTTTCGCACCTTCCTACAATTTTGTGTTAGCTTTAAAATCTCTTTGTTTCCCAAATATCTAGATTCCCCGCTGGCTGTTTTTGACCCGTGCTCCACGACCAGCCTGTTACAGCCGGACAGTGCAGTCATGACAGATGTGTCCTGAGTCTGTGCTCTCTCACCCTTGACCACCCTGGGGGAGGGGCAAGAGCAGAGTGTTGTATGGGGGTGGTAAGAACACCGATGTAAACCAGACCAGCCATTTTCTCCTATCCAGCTCATAAATATTTGCGTGTCTGATTTATAAACAAGGCACGCTAAGACAAGATCAAAGTTACCGTATCGGTTATAGAAAAGCCTGACTTCTCGCAGCGCTGCCCTGCACACCATGTTTATACCCATTAGAGCTCAGGGCTGTACATCAACACACTGGCAGGGTTTCAGACCAGGCCGCTCACCCTGAAAAGCTATAGGTGCCCCGCTGAGGCATTACAGGGCTCTGACCACAGCGCCAGAGACGCAGGGATTAGTTTAATGCTGAATGAAACGGCATTGCCCTGTTGTGTCAGAATGCCGGTGTCTGATGGGTTTCGAAGCGTGCTCTGTGATGTTATGTATAAACGTGGAGATCAGTGACAGTGTGTGTCCAGGAGGAGGACAGCAGACAGCTGCATGGCTTCTCTAGCCAGCCAGAGAGGCGACCTACACAAAGGCAGAGGTGGGGGTGGGTGGTTAAGGGTCAGCACTAGCGTGGGACTGCTAACCCTGGTCCACATGGCAAAGCTGCGACACACAAACATATGCTCAAATAGACACACGCACATGCGTGCACACTACTTTCTGCTGTGGTGGGCGAGCGGTGTCCGAGCATTTCTCATTAATAAGAGTGCAAGCTAGCAGATGCGGCCGGCTGGGGGAGAAAAGCTGTTTTTGACCCCTGTGGGAGGGTTTGTAAACATAGTAATGGTAGAGAAAGGGAACTGTTCTCCATTGAGATCTCCCCCTTTTGTCCTAAAAATAGCTGAATAAACAGGGAATCCATCACTAGGACAGGGTGTGCCCTGGGTGCGAGTGCAGGGAGAGTCGCTGCTAAACAGCCTGTCTTGAGACATCTGTTCCAGCCTCATAGAAAAACAGGGTGAGACACGGCCAGCAGGCTGGATGTCTGCCTACAGGACCCCTCTGTGTATGTTCAAATTCTTAAATAATTTTTATTAAGATGTCTTTAGACTTGTTTTTGTTCAGGGCCAGTGTGCTGTTTCGTGTTAAACAACAATGCTTTTCACTCATCTGACATGTTTGCTTTACCACAGTAACATTTTGACAAATTATCCCCAACCTTGAAAGACTGGTTTTCTTGAATCGCCTGAATGAAATGCCAAAAATGATAGAACAACAGCCTTCACAGTGAAAACTCTATTGCATTTTTTTTGTCTGCCTTCAGCTCCATTACTACAAATCTGTAATATCTGCCTGGCCAGACCAGAGGTTTTGCTCTAATCTGCAGGTAAAGCCACGCGTGGAGCACAGCAGAGTTTGTTATGCGCTGACTTCAAACATCTCCTGCCGCATCAGAGAGCAGCCGCCGAGCGGGCAGGCGGAGTGACTGTCTGAGAAGGGTTACTGAATTATTACTGATGCTTTGGGGGGGTAACTGTCCGACTGCAGGTCTGGGGAATATTAATCATTTATTTGATTGTCCGTATGTGCTGATTAATCAGTTTGAGGGAGATCTTCAGAATTAACTACCCTATTATTCCCTTGTAAGAACAGATAAGAGAGAAGGCTTTAAAATATCATGTACCATTTATCATGTATTTTTAGTTCCCTGCAGATGAAGGCGAGCGCAATAAAAACTGAGGTGAGATTAGGCAGAACAGCAACAGAGGAAAAGTGGGGGAGGTATAGAGACGAAGAGAGAGAAAGAGAGAGAGCCTTTAGGTCTGACCAGGACAGAGTGTAACACATTTAACTGTTGTATTTCACAAGAAGTACAGTTTGAGAAGTAAGAACTGAGCTTACATAAGCGCGAGAGGCAGAGTCTAACTGCGTGAGGTTTGGAGGAGACAGGCAGCATGCGAGCTGAAATTAGCCGCTGTGGGAGCAACAGGAAGTAGAAAACAATTGCGCTCTCCACCTGTATCCACCTGACTGACAGGCGGTGAGAGGTAGGGGTGGCGGTCATGAACTGGTGAACCTGAAGACTGTCATAGGTGAGTTGTACTTGCTTTTGGCTGTGCATGATCAAACAATGGCAAAGTTCCTGGGTGCCCCACCCGTGTTTGAACCCGCCCTATAAATTCTCTATCCGCTGGCTGCTTGATGCGTTATGTCATGTGGTAATGGCTTTGATTTCGACATAGCTCCGTTTGTAAATACATGAGCCTTTTAAAGAGCTGTGGTTACTTTTACAAGCATGCCGCTCCCGGCGATTTGGTGGAGAGCGCAGGAGAGGGAGAAAGTGAGAGCGAGAGACACTGAGCCGCTGTAGGAACCGTGTACACTTCTCTTGTAATGCTATTGTAGAGCCTGTCTGTGCCTGCAGACGCTCATCGCGTGAACAGTGCGCAGAGACGTTTCTCCACAATCACAAACAGTTACACATTTTAATATTTTCTACCTAAAACACTGAAAAGTGACCCACAGCCACTCAACAATGTGAGGCGGAGCTGCGGTGTGCAAGAGTTAAAGGCACAAAAGTGCTGTTATTTACACACTCGAGTTTTTTTGGATTTCTGAAGACACGAATGTTCAACCGTTGTCATTTAGTTTAAATGCATCTGTTTTTTTCCATACAAAAAAGTAAATGAGCTTTTGTTGTATTAAACACACAAGGCAGTTTGTTATGATGGACGGCTCTGGTCAACATTTACTTTCATTGTGTGGAAAAACAAGCAAGTAGACAGTGAGGTGCTCAGTCTCCAACATTCATTCTTTTGTGTTTTCAGAAAGGACTTTAAGCTGCTAATAATCATTTTGTCTCAGCTCATCACTTTTAAGAACTTCTACCACTTACTGTAAGTGGAAAACATTTTGTAATTTCTGCCAGTAGCTAAACTGCAGTAGGTCAGCTGCTGCAAATCTCGTAAGCAGGGCACTCATCCATAACCTTTCATACATTAAAAATCGTCCTTTTGGCGGCGTAATGCGACCATATAACTAACACACAGTTTACATTTATAGGGATGCAAAGCTTTGGCGTGTTGATGCAGTAGAAATGCTGGAAATAAATTCTCTCACACGAGTGCCCATGGGTGAAACCTTTACAATGACACGGGTGGTGTGAGGCTTATTTTGGGACTCACTCACAGAGCTGCTTCAGAGCTACAGCAGTTTTATATCTCAGTGACGCTACAGCATTGGAGACACCTCCAGTTAGCTCAGGAGCATCTTGATTTTTGTGGTGACTGTATTCCAGCTGTAATTATGCTGGACTTTGAATGATGAGGGTTAGATTATTGATCTGTTATTGATCACTCTGATCAATGAGAACTTTGTTTCGTGTTTTCATGGGAAGTGAAAGTGTATTTCTTTTCTTTTTGGGTTAATGAGCTGTCTGATGTTGGATCTATAAACTGCTGTGTGCTTTCAGCACCCCTCTGGATTCTGCTGTGAGTTATGGGATGGACAGATGAGCCTCTCCCAAAGATCTCCACTTTCAGCAGCAGTCATCAGGTTCCTCCGGGCTTAGAAGCAGCTCCTTTTAAAGGAGTTTAGATATATTTTTTTTAAATATAGTTTTGCTTCTTGAAATATTTGCATTTGCTTTTTTGTTCCAGTTTTTCTTTAATATTTCTGTGTATAGTGGCTGTTCAGTGGATTGTGCTTTTGTGAAGGACACATACAGTACAGCAGCCACCAAACATATTTAGTTCTTCACAATACATGTTTAGATTAATAACACTACATGTTGACTTGCTGATATCAGGTGGCATTGAACTTTACTGAACAGCATTCTGGCCCAAAATGTGCATTTGATATATTTAAAACACTTCACATCTATGCACTTGAAGTTAGTGGAAGTCAAAGCAGTTAAGTTTAGGCAAACAGCTGAATGTATCTATAGAAAGCGAGAGAGCCACTAGTAAGTGGATAGGTGCTCAGAGTTTGTGTAAGCACTACATCGCCCTCACACACTCATGATGCTTGTGCTATGCAAATAAGCTTTCCAAAGTCACCGCCCCCACCCCCAATTTTTCCATTTGCATGTTAAGAAGGGGAGCACTCTTAGGTCCTGTTGCACCATTGTAGACCCAACACAGCTAATAAAAGCCAGGCTCTTTAAGCTGAGCTTAAATATTTAGTCTGGCACAATGCCACGGGCAGGCCGTCTCATTGCACCAGTGCTGTGGTTCAAAATGAAGCTGGGCAGATGAGAGGAGCAGAGACTGGCAACTTCAACCTTTCCTCATCACAGAGCAGTTCAAACACACCAGATTGCCCTTTGTGAATTTCAAAAAAGAAGAACAAGGAAAAGGGGGGCATTCTTACCGCCTTCTTGCCTAGCCTGAAGCATCAACCAATTATGTGGTAATGAAATATTCACGCAGGCTAACAAGAACCGCTGGAGGTGAAAGCTAGATAATACAAGCCTGGGGAGTTGATACTGTCTGGCTCTTTGAGAATGAGTTGTGTTTGGGCATATTTGCTAACTTATGGGTTATTAGTATTAACTTTTGTTAACTTATATTGACGTCCATATGTTGTTGATTATTCAGAATTCCAATAATCTGTCTGCAGTTTGACTCTTTGGCTTCTGTGCTGCAACCCGTGTTTGTCTCAGAATGTCAGGAGTTCCTTGAAGTATTTTTTGTAGAAGTTTGTAGATGTTTGCTTGCAGTTTGATCATTAAATGAATTTGATCTATTATGTTGAATTTGATTTACTCACTGATATGCAGTTAGTCAATTCCCTTGAGCTTTTCCACTTCCACAGACAGTATTGCTTGGAATCAACGCTGTTGTGGTGACCTTGAGTTTTGTTCATTTATTATATGATGCTTCCAGCTTTGCAAATGAATGACACTGCTGTTTCCTTCATATGCATCTGACTTTGTGTAGCATCGCAGGTATGTTTTAAACTTTTATCTCACAAACAGATTCGTTCTCTTCACCAAATGAAGTCATGTGATTTCTGCTAATATAACAAATAAAACATCATTGAACGCTTTAAGTACCTCTGAATGTCTCTCGATTGATCGTGTCTGTCTCCAGTCTGCAGGCCCTGAGACATACACATTTCTTTCACTCTACCAGTCTAATAATTAGCAACGCACTCTTTAAAATGGAGGGGTAGTTTTGGGAAGCATGCTGGAGTTTGCAAGGAGGAGGAACCGTACAGGTCCCAAACTGCCCTCCTGAACTTCCAGATGGCACCAGGCTGGTGCAGATGGCTGGGGACAGTTGGAACAGCTGTGTGTGATGCCCCCTCCACACAGCTGTCGCCTCCTGCAGGCAGAGTTATTGTACTGCGGGGCTGATGTGGGTTGGCACTACAGGGTCTGAATTCATAAACGCAACAGGAGGCTAAGCTGTTAATTAGCTCTTCTAGGGAACGGCAGCGTCTAACGATTAATATACTGTAGTTTTGAAACTTTTTTTTTTTTACCCAACCCTGGATGAAACATTTTTATCTGGCTGATCATTGAGTCATTAACTGTAAGGAGTGGCTTAGCTCATGATTAGAGCTATGTGTGTTTACGTTGATTCAAAATATCACATTATATTATGTTCCTGTTCTTATTTAAATATGTCTTATGAGCAGAGCAACAAGGGGCATTTACAAGCCCGGCGAGACCTTAGTTCTCATTCTCTCTCGTTCTTTTTCTCGTTCTCTCGTTCTCGTTCTCTCGTTCTCTTTCTCTCGTTCTCTTTCTCTCGTTCTCTCTCGATTGGCCGAATGAATAATGTGGACACATTGATCAGTTGATTGAGAAGTATTGTTCAGGCGGGCGGGACATTACTGGAGGATTACCAAACGCTGCTGTTTGCAGGAGGGTATGATTTAACTGCTTGTCACTACACTCTCCCTCTAACTGCTATTGCTTTTTACTCAGACACAAAGAAATGTACACAAACGAGCGAATGCATAATCAACACAAGGCAGATGACTGCAGGCATTGATTGTCTTCCTTCTACAATTATGTTCCTATTGTTTACTTTCTAGCTGCTTATTTATTCCAAAGGAATTCAATAATTATTGCTTTATTTAGTGTTAAAGAGCACTGGAGTGCTGTAAGCTGCTGGGGAGGGTTGTTTGTTAAGCCCCTCTCTCCCGTTCTCGCTTTTGTTCTGTCATAACACACATATACATTAATCCATCCAAACCGATCTGTGCTGATCTATGACAGAGGCCTGATTCTAAGACAAATCAGCAGGTTGTACAGTTTTAAATGATCAGACCACTGCTGGACCAGTGGATTTTGTAGGCAATGTATAGAAATGATAAATCATAAATCTGATTAATGACAATTGTGTCTCCTGCCTTCTTCAGAGAAGAAAACAAATCTCACATCTTTAGTGTCTCCTTTAGGCTTTCACAAGAGATCTCAGTGGAAGCTGATCTGTCTTTTGCTCAAACTTTGGTATCTTCTAAATTCAAGTCAGAGATTTTGAGCGTTCATTTTCTTAATTTTATATTTTTATACTTTGACTGTATGTTCACAATCTTCTCTTGTGTCTATTTGATTTTCTTTAAAGGAAGTTTAGGAGCTGACACTTAACAGAGAGCTCCACTGTCTCATGAGCTGTAGAGGAGAAACAGTGGCTGTAGAATATAATGGTTTGTTCCACCAGATAAGAGTGAAGTGACTGTACAGCAGCTGGAGAGAGTCAGGAAGTGGCAGGTATGTGAGGGACAGGAACACATCGTATCTTCACTCACAGTGCAGCGTCTGAGCATGTCGCTGCTCGCAGCGGTTAATTTAAACCAGCTGCTGAGTTTGGCGTCCCGCGGTGCTTCTGTGGTCGCGGGTCTGTTGCTCTCCACTGCTGCTGCAAAATGAGGAATGAGATGAAGATAAAAGACAAATGAGGTAAAACAGAGGACAAACTTATTTACTGTGACGCCTACTAATTATACATAATGTACTTTATTTATAAAGCATTTTTACTTTTGAAGACGCCCCCGGTTTCCCCAAAAGGGGGTTTGTCAGGTCTAGCTAATGTCTGGGGACATTTTTGTTTCTTAAGTGTTGCTGAATAAACTCATCCAAACACACACAAAGTGAGATATCAGAGAGGGTGCAGTTTCCTGTCTCATCACTGCTGGCCTTTTCTGCCCATTAGGCAAATCCCTTTGTCTCTTCTCAGAATGCAGAGCAGTGATCTCATTGGCTATTATTTAACCAGTGACATCATTAGGCCAGCTATAAAGGTGTCAACACTCTTGATGGTATCCGTCAATATGACATGTGCCTGAATCTAGTTTAGCCCATAGGATCATGATATCAGTAGATGGGTAACCTGGGTGTTGTTTGAAATACGTGGACCATGGTTTTTAGCATTGTGATTTAGAAGGCTGTACTTCTAGGACCTTTTTCTGATGCAAACCTATCAAGATCTGCGCGCGCGCGCGTGTGTGTGTGTGCACGAGTGCGTGTGTGCGTGCGCGTGTGTGTGGAGAGCTTTGCTATTAAGTGTGAGAATCATTGGGATAATTACAAAGCAATACACACTCAGACACTCTGGCTCACTCTCAGTGGGAACTCGTCAGCTCTGGGAGAAATTGATAGCTATTTAGCCACTGGATCTGTTTTAATGCATTAGGTTTGTATTAAGAGCACTGCTGAATTTAATAATAAAAATAGGGGTTCGAGCAAAAAGGGTGTTGCGTGTGTGGATTTGCACATGCACAGAAACGTAGCGTGTCAATATACAAGCCCACATGTTTTATATACTTCAGTTCTGCTTTTTATGAGATTAACAAACCTTTGTACACGAGAGGTAATTACATTTAAATGTCTGTATCATTGAATCAGATGTGGTGTTATTGAGGTAGCTAACTATAAACATTTTAACTAAACACACACAGATACAGTTGCAGTCACAAACTTGTGTAGATGATGTTGTGGGACTTTTAGCTGCTTTGACATGATCCTTTTGTAGGTTTGTTACGTTGGAGGTTTGCGATGAGTGCGAGCAGCCGTATATTCAGCTCTCTGGTAGTTAAAGTGCTGATCGGTGAAAGGTGTGTTTTTACAGGCCGGTGAAGTGGTGCTTCTGTGGACGCCTGCACTGGAGCAGGTAGGTGTTGAAAGTGATATCTGTGCATGATGGAGCACAAAGCAGGTCGAGATGTAGCTTTGAGTTCAGCAGCCCTTGAGTTTCCTCACCTACACAAGTACAGAAGACTGATTCATCTTCCAGAAGAGGAATCAAAACTTCTGTCCAGTAAAGATCAGCCGCACCCCTCCCTCCCTCCCTCCTGTAGCCCACTCATGTTTCTCTGCACTGCACTGCCTCACAGCTCATGTGCTGTCCTGTATATCTGCTATAACTTCAGCCAGTGAAATGAGTTTTGAGAAGTAATGTAAGCCGTGCTGACTCTGTGGCCTTCTCTGGCTCCAGGGGCCTGAATGTGGCTGATCGGGGGCCCCTGCAGAGCGGAGACTTCTCAACAGACCATTGCCGGCCTCGCTCTGCTCCACAAACATGACTTTTTCATTAGGCTGCTGAATTCCTGCCCTTCAGTTAGAGGTGATTTATCAGCATGAAGCTTCATCTCACGATCATAGAAAACAGACACACCACACACGGCCGCGCTCACGGCCGCGTTTCACCTTCGGGGTGTGTGTGTGTGTGTGTGTGTGAGATTAGGTGTTGAAGGCATCTCAAGGGTTCCTGGAGATGATTTTAGATGGAATCATGGATATGTGTGAGACAGATGTTTCATGGATCTTTCTGCACTGTGGATGAGTCTTATGGACTTTCATGAATATGTCCATACGTGTCAGACCTGCAGGGCACTATTCTCTATCTATCTTAAATACATGGAGACTCAAAGACTGTATGGGATTCATTTACATTTAGGCATTCAGCAGGCGCTTTTATCCAAAACGACTTACAAGGTGAGGAAAACAAAGAAGCGATAAATCATAAGATGACAACATCTTAGCCAAATTCATCAATAAGTCTAATCCTATAAAAAGCAGCATGGTAATATGTTTTTTTTAGGAATGTTCCTGATGGTAATACTGTGGTATTCTTTAAATATTTTGGTACAATAGTCATACATTACAGTGGTACTGTATTGTTTATCTGATATTGTTAGTGTACCATAGTGTAGATAATGTCTCTGTAGACCTTTGGTTTGGGGGCTGACAGAAGGGTTGCCTGTAGGTCATCAGGTTTGTGGTAATGTATAGCTCTTCTGTGGGCTGAGCCAGCTAAGGTTCCTCCATATAAACTCTGCCCTCTTTATAGGGCCTGTAAAACTTCCCACATTTTTTAACCTCTTAAAAAGAGCTTTGAAGTTTAGTTCAGGTGTCGTCATTTCCAGCTAAGACTGTGAAAGGCGTGAACTCCTCACCCCACTTCAAAAAAATTGCCATCAAACAGATTGATTTGGTGTTTCATGCAAGTAAATCATCAGTGTTCCTGAGTTCTGATAGGTGGTGTATGTGTCAGGAGAGAGAGGTGGAGAGCCACAGATCAGCCACAGATCAGCCCCAGCCCGAAATATCCAGCAGCACCCACTCAATGACATCATTCCCCCACTTCAGACCGAGAGAAGAGTGAGAGAGCACGTGAGGAGAAAAGCAGAGCCTTTTACCATCACCTAATAACTCCATTACACAGAGCTGAGGGGGGCGCACACAAAAAACAAAAGCCCATTCCTGGAAGTCTGTGGACCTAATGCACATCTTAGGTGTACCAGGGTGACATATGATACCAGCAGCACAATTGCTGTGAAAACCTTACAGCAATGTTGGGATATTACCTGAAAATTAAATATTACCAGAGAAGAAGAACATTTCAGGGAACATAATATATTTTTTCTCTCTCTCACTGTTGTCAACACCTGATGTGGTCTTAATTGAGTTAAAAATCTAATGTTGCTCTGGTTTTGTGCGTCTGATGCCGGTGGAATTGCGTCTCATCTCTGCGCTGCAGGGCAAAGTCAACTCAAACACGTCTTAATGAATCAATTTGTTTTCCCCGACCTTTGTCAGGGTTTGAGGTGTCTGTGCAGGAGATTAAGAGCTTCTCCACAAGAGAGAAAATACATGTTTCGCCATGTTTTTACAGATTTGCATCATGTCTTTCATAGAATAATTTAGTTGCTTTTCTAAAAACTATGACGGAAGAAACGAGAAAAACAAATGGAAGGTGCACAGACCTAGGGAAGATACCACGCACTTGATCACATTATTATTCTTGTTTTGTCCTTGTCATTTTTTTTTTGTAGTATTGTAGGATAGGTTGCAAGCAGGATTTGAACTCGTTTGTAGGAATACCCATGTAGGATCCTCAGCTGAAATTCTGGTCATGGCTCTTTATCTGACAACTTTATCTGTTTTATGAATAGTGAGTTTGCGCTGACCTTCATGTGTCATTGTTTCAAACATGGCACATGCAGTATATACAGTTTCTGAATGCAGAATCAGTTTCTCTTGTTTTGCATTGAATGGACAGTGTGTGTATGTATAGTCTGGTGTATATAACTTGATATAAATCGAATTCACTCTACATACACAAACAATTCCGCAAACAGATGATGGCCGTGAAGATTGAATAAGAGTAAAATTGCTATTGATTGACATTGGCAGTAAGTCCATTGTGGAGCCTATAAAACAAGACTAGAGGAAGGCAAGTATCAAGGTTGAAGAAAATGTGTTAGTGAAGTTCTTTCTGCAAACACATTTAGGTGGTAACCAGAGACCAGTGGTCAGATCTGCAGGCCCGTGTCGTGTTGGTCTGGTTCATTGATGTGGTGTGCTCAGTGATTGTTGTTACTGATGGGGGGGCAGTGTGTTTTAGGTTGTGTAGTCCCCTCCTAGATATATTTAGATCCCTGGTTCCAGAAGCACTGCTGTTTTTATCCATCTTTGCCTTGTTCTTAAAGAAGCAAGGTTTGACTCATTGGTGATCAATATTTAGCATCCCATGTGTGAAACGGGCAGATGTTTGGAGTTTCCTTTTCAGAGACGTCTGAGTGAAGGGATTCAATGCACATTTCTCCTTCTGTTCCTGTCCGAGCTATTCCTGTCTCTCACGTCCCCCAAGAGTGCTAAAGTCCCTCTTCTGTCTTGAGATGTGGTATCTGAGAGATGTTGCCTGTATGGTAAACAACAGAGTCCTGATTGACAATGGATTTATTTGTTTGTAAATGGCATCCAGCACCCCATACTAATGCACACTCTTGTTCTGTCTACAGCATCTGCAGCAGCACGAGAACGCTGTGGAGGGCGAGGCGTGTTACTACCACTGTGTTCTGTGTAACTACTCCACCAAGGCCAAACTGAACCTCATCCAGCACGTCCGCTCCATGAAGCACCAGCGCAGCGAGAGCCTTCGCAAGCTGCAGCGCCTGCAGAAGGGATTGCCTGAGGAAGAGGAGGAGCTGAGCGCCATCTTCACCATCCGCAAGTGTCCCTCTGCCGACACAGGTAACGTCCAATGACAATAAGTTCTCCTACAAACGCTGTACACTTGCCTGATCTGCATCAGGATAGATGCCTTCTGGAGTCAAATTTTCATGTTATCCTGTGGTTCATGTTTCCTGTTGAAAAATTCATCTTAAGATGGTAGCTTTTGGAACATGGTAGCTGGTTTTTAGCTAGTCTAAGCTGGTCAATGGTTGGTGGAAACTTTTGTGAATGTCTTTTTAATGTGAATGTAATGTGTCTTTTGTAATGTGTCTTTTTTTTTTTTTGATTCAAGATTTAGGTTTACGTGCAGCAGCTAATGAACGTCTTGCACACACTTAAATTTAGAAACCCGCTACCGTGTTTTAAAATACAGCTGCTAGCATCTTAAGGTGGATTTTCAGCATGGTGGTGGCGTTTCCTCTTTTCAAACCAAGTGGAAAATTCCCACTCCATTTATAATTCAGACTTCATAATAGATACAAAGCATGTTCATTGTATCATTTGTTGCAGATCAGATTTCTCACAGAAACCTTCCTATGATGTCAACGTCTTCACCTGCTTTTGGAGACAAGAGTTCTGGTCTACATCACAGTTCATTCTCACCAAGTTTTTTGATTATTTGAAACGTTTTAGTTAATACATGCCTTTAAGATGCCTCTTCAGTAGCAAGCCGGCAATGTTTTGATAGAGGGATTTGTGTATTTACATACCACCCTGTTCGAAAGTTTAGGGTTGCTTGTTCTTTACTAATATTTTTCGGAAAACATTTTGACGTATTATTTATATTAAACTAGATGATTGTAAAATTACAATTTTAGTTTTGTAATGAGAAATTATACTAGGTTATATTTTTATCTTCAAAACTAATTTCATACTTCTTCTGATCAAAAGATTTTAAGATCATGAGAAGTATTTCATTCAAGTGATCCTAAACCTTTGACCAGGTGTATACAGTATGTAAATGGTGGTTTAAATACGTTTTGAAGGCAAGAGGCTATGTTAAGAAGTAAAACATCCATTCACGTGAGCAGTGTGCCTGTGCCGCGGCACTATCAAACAAACAATCAGAGATTCCATTAGGCTCTGAACAGCAGGGGGAGGGGTCACTGAAAACAGAAGATGAGGGTTGAGGTCTTCCTCATGCCATACGTTAGTTAGCCATTAAGACGACAGTCGCGGTCAATTAACACACTGTTTCAGCGTGGATTTGGTTTTCTAATCATTTTGACTCTTGCGTCCTGACAAGAGTTCCATTGTGTGTCTCTCCCTCCTGCGAGCCGAGCGGCTTGGCTAGCTCTTAGCGTTGTGCTGTGGGGGAGAGAGAGAGAGAAACTGCCTCTAAAGACGCTTTGTTCCGAGGAGGCAGGAGTAATGAAGCCAGCGGCCGGGAAATTGCGCAAAAGGCAGTCACAGATCTGAGGAGAATCATTAGAGAACATATTTAGCCGAGCAATTAAGGACAATTAAGCTTTCTGCTCGCTGCACTCCAAATATGTTAATGACTACAGTACAGTGGACAAGAGAACATGCTAAGGCAATAGGAAGACCCACTTAGATTAAAAGGATGGGGGGGTAAAGAGTTCACAAACAAGTCTGGTTTTCGCTCGCTCCTGCTCTCTCTCTGTTTTTTGGTTGGTGTAGCATTTATTTATATATTTTCTTGGCTAACCTTTGATGTGTGTTAATGGATTCTCTTGTTTGTGGGGCTGGTTGGAGGTTAGGTAATGACTCCTGCAGTCGGCATGTGTGGGTGGAGCAGCACGCAGTCGCTGCGCACGCACACACATTTGCAACCCTCTGAAATGTTTCTTCTGAGTTGCAGTAATTCAGTACCCCTTCACATCAAATGAGCCCGAAACACCACCTTGTGTCTGTCAGGGGCATTGGAAGCTGTCAGAAAAGTACATCAGAAAGATGCTTTGTAAAACTTATACAAAATGATTGTAAACTTGTTCTTTATTGTTTTTTTTTTGTAAATGTTTGATTTTTAGTAATACGTTCATGAAATAAATTACATGATTTTTGAGCAGTTTTAGTTCGAGTTCTGTGTGGTTTGAAGTGTTTTTTGAAGTGTTTTAAAAGTGCGAGGCACTTTTTTCTTTTTTATTCTGCACTCTCGAAATAACAGAAATAAGTATTTTTATATGTAAATTAGCCGTAATGGTCATTAGGCCCCTGATGTCTGTCACGCAACACAACTTCTCCAAACTCTTCCAGGATTAGTCAGATGTGATGTTCTTCATAAACAGCAACAGCTGCGTGCTTTGATGGCGACTGACTGGTGCGTGGCCATGCAAGCTTATTGGTGCATTTAATTACTACGGTTTTTCTAGGTTAGATCTTATTGAATTGCTGTACCTTCAGGAGATAATATGTAGGTGATTAAGGCTGAGATCCAGTCCAGTGGTAAGAAATGCTGATGAAGGCGAGTGTAAATCGACCAGTATCAGAGAGGAACCGTCAGCTTCTTATTATCAGCAGTTGTTTCCTCCACACACAGACGGGCTGGAGGGAAGGGTCTGAGTGTCCCTGTCCTTTGATAGCTGAAGTCAGGATCAGACCTGTGAGTGCTGTGTTAGGAAGTCCTGGGCTTCAGAGAGCAGCCTCTGTCCTAATAGCCTTTGACACTCTGTTTACCAAACGGATCAGTCGCAGTGGAAGGGCTGAACAGCTGATTGATTGTCCTACAGGTGCAGAATCAAACTCACTGCTGTCGGCCAAAGCTAACGGTCCCAGTGCACAGCTCTGTCTGAAACCATCTGTGAACATTTTGGCATCATTTACTTACCCTGATGTTATTCCAAATTTCAGTGTTTTTTCTTGTAAAACAGAAGACATTGTTTAGAGGAATATTCTTTTTCACTGCAGTTCATTTGTTTTATACATGATTTATTTTAAAGGTCAGTTGAATGAAATGAGGTGTGTAATAAAGAATGTCACTCGCTCCAGTCCAGCTCCAGTTTCAGCATCTTGATTGAATTACACTGATAATGAACATACTTCTTCATTAGCAAGAAACATCGCTAATTCCTCACCGTCATGTCCTGCACTTATAATGCNATACTTCTTAATGTCCTGCCCCCCTCACTCGAGTGAAACCAGTCCCTCCTGCTGTAATATTTAATTTCCTCCCACCAGCTCTTCTGAAGCACTGGGCTCTTTTTTGTGGTTGAGGCACAGTTGCTAAAGTGCTAGAAGGCTCCCCTGCCTGTTAAAACAAACTGGCCTTGGAGTTCTGGGTCAGCTAAGCAGTAATTCCCCTGGCTGCTGTCGTGCAGCGGGTAGCTTTGTTTGTGTAAGGTGCCGGGCTACTAGTTTAACCAGCGCTGGCCTTTCTTCACTCAAGGGTTTTTGGTCTTTGGGATCTCTGAAGAAAGCACAATCTGGAGACTGGAGTCTGTACGCCTAATGTGAAGCTTCACATCAGTCTCACTCTCCCTATTGTAATATAATTATATTGTTGGTTGTGCTTGCTTAGAGATTTGGACAATTGTTTAACTTTAAGTATTAAATTTTAGCTTGTAAGTCACACTGTTTGTACTACACCTCAGTTTGTGCAGATTAAGGGTAGGTGTAATTTTACCGTTTTAATAGTAGCATGACAGACAATCAAACAGGCTGTAGACATTTATTAAATCAAGCAATAATTAGGGACCAGACAGTCATAGAGACTAGAAGTGTCATTTTGGACTTGAGCCAGCTAACAATCCCCTGGGTATCAGCAAGACTTTGGCAACTCACGCATCATGGCAGCAAGTTTTGTATGAGCAAGTGGCACTTACGGTTTCCTAATAAAATGCTTAAAATGAGATCTAGTTCTTAACTGGAAAAGAAATCTAGTTTTCGTATCTTAATCTGTCTGGGATGTAATGAGTTAAGATGAGGCTATGTTATCCAAAACCCAGTTTATGAATTAAGAGAGTGAACAGTAATGGATGTTAACCAACAACTACAGCACTTTCACAGTTCCCAAATAAAGGCTGCAGATTCACCCCTGAGGGGGCTTCATCCAGACCCTCTCTGAAACTGTCACATTCCATTTTCTGGTCATTTGTTAACAATATCAATGAGGATCATTTAAAAAAAAAGATCCATACCACTAATTCAGAGAAAGTGTGCCATAGCAGAAAACAATTGATTGTGGAAATATTGATTTGCTTTGTTTTCTGTTCTGATCCATATGGTGTTAAATTTTTATGGTCTCGGAACTAACCAGATTTATGCTTGAGTACAATAGCCAATCACCTGTGAGTGCATACCAGATTATTAGAGTATTAATAGACCCATGAGAAGCTCAGTATAGAATATGCATATAAGATAGCAGCACAACATGCATTGGTGTGTGTGAGACTGTGGTAGATGGTGTCAGGGTGCAAGTGCAGGTTGTGTTCACTGGGTATCTGTGCCACATTTTTTTGCCCTTTAATTTGCCCACAGAGTGCCAGTGCAGTGAAGTTTCCCATCCAATTAGAGTCGTGTGCATATAAAAGACATTGTTTTAATTTCAGCCCCTGCGTCCAAAACGTGCTGCTCATGCATGCCACTCTCTTCCTGAACTCCATTTGTCTTTTAACCCTTTCAAACAACACACACAAGCACATACTTACACCCACACAGACTGGTTCTACAGACACGTGTGTGTGTGTGTGTGTGCGTGCGTGCGTGCGTGTGCGTGCGTGCGTGTGCGTGCGTGCGTGCGCGTGCGTGCGTGTGTGTGCGTGCGTGTGTGTGCGTGCGTGCGTGTGTGTGTGTGCGTGTGTGTGGAAAGACTACTCCAGCAGATGACAGGTTGTGTGAGTGATGTTCACTAGGGCTTATAGCTGGATGACACATTGGGGTCTCATTTCATAAGACTTAATGGACTGAAGTTTTTTTGAACACTGCAGACTGACAGATAGAGGGGAGAGAGATAGAAAAGAAGTAGGTGGGATTGAGAGACGATTTGGAGCTGTAGGCATTTGGGTGACACTGCTCACAGCAGACTGAGGATCTGTGCTTGTGTCTGCAGGAGAGCAGGGGCAAAGCTGTGTTTGAGAGCGCTGGCACTGTGGATTAGCTTCTGCTGTAAATCTTATTTTCACTCACAGATGGCAGTGCTGTGATCGCTGGGCTGTGATGTGCTGCAGGAAATCCCAGTCTGTAAACGCGGGAACAGCAGACAGATTGGCCCCTCGTGCCAGCCCTGCCCTCCTGTTTCAGACAGCAGAGGGAAGTTCTAGTCACAGCAGTGAACTGCAGAGCTCCTCTTGAGAATCTAATGCGGGTTTAATAAATGTGTGATCACCATCCAGAGCAGGACATGAGGATGATCATAAAAGTCGAGAAAAGCACAGATTGACACGCAGTTAAAGCATAGAGGGGTTTGCTAATGTTTGCGCTTTATTATCTGGTCAGGACATTTTATCTGGTCATACCCTGTGCAAAAGTGGTGCAACTGTTTACTTTAGGAAGCTCAAACCTTAGATTTAGAGAGTTTGCTGTAAGTTACAACTTGTAAAAGTCTTTGTTTATGGAGTTTAAATTTCACCCTGTCCTAACAGTGATGTGGGCATGTGTGTTTTTTATTGACTGGGGCGACATGTTAGTGTGAGGCATATAAAGCGCATTTATTCTGCAGGGAAGTGGCACTATGAAGCATGTTAAAATGCAAAGCAAACCTTCCCAGAAACAGGATATTATAGCCGCTAACCACGGCCCCCGTGCCATCTGTGTAAAGAGAGGGTCACGCATGCAACAAACACTGAGGCTTCTTTTAATCAAATCTGGTATTGTTGGGATGTGCCTAGAGATGAGGGGAAGCGAGTTGATTGGCGAGGGCCCCTCAAAGGGCCTAGGGGCCTCGAACGGCTCCTTTTCGACGTTGGTCATATAAGCTGCTGCTGAAGGGAATGGTCTAGCTGAGGAAATTGTTTGGAGTCTGCCGAGCGTGCCACGAATTTAATAAATACATTATGTTTTTGAAAAATATTAAAATGAAACTAGCCCTTTTATTAAAGAGCCTAAGTGATGCCTTTATGGATTTTCCACTCAGCACATGTTGGGCAGGGCTCACGTCAAAGCCAAGCTTGCACAAGGAAGTCTTTTCTTTGGTCAGTTTATAGACAGCCACTGTATAAATTCCTGCTCCGCAAACTGAGCATGAAGCGCCGGCGCTATTCTGGGATTGTCTGTGAATCGAAGTGGTTTGTGTGGCGATTACTTTCACAGTTTTACAGTTAGGCCTGGATAGTTTTGACCACCGGCTGCCCTGATAGAATGGTGAGAGGAGACGGGGTCACAGGCAGGATCTTGATTCAGTACACACGCTGTGTTTGTGTCTAGGTTGAGCAGAGGCTTGCATGTGAACATTCAAAATGAAATGCTTGTAGTTCTTTCCTCAGTTTTGCTCTGGAGCTGATAAGCAGGTGCAAATTGAACAAGTGCTGCTGTTTTTTTTTGTCTACAGGCACACATGCTCAGAGACACCCAGTTAACATGCATGTGGGCGTTCACACACCCACAGTAAGACGCTGCGTGTGGGTGAGAGAGGCTTTCTCTATCATCATACCCACTTCAGGGCCCATTTCTGGCCCACCACGAGAGTAGAGAGAGCATTATAATATTAGTTTCTCTCGCCCTCTTTCATTCCCTCTGCTCGTCATTATGAGACACTCTCTCTGAAAGCTGATCCAAAAGACAGACAGTCCATCAGGAGCCCGTCAGCTCATTTGTACTTACCAAACGTGCTAATGAGTTCTATTCCGGGGCCTGCAGGCTGCGGTGGGGAACGAACAGGGCGTGAGGGTTTCGGGTGGCAGGCTGATGGCTGATGCTCGTCCTGCGTCAGTCAGGACACAGAGACCGCAGAGGACAAAAAGTGTCAGTCATGTGTCCAAACTGACTGCAGCTGAGAAATGTTGCAGCTAAAGTAAAAACACCATTGACTGTATATTAGAAATGTCTGTCTCTGGTTCTGTCTGTCTGTCTGTCTATGTGTACAGTATTGTGCAAAAGGTACATTTGATGCCTCACAAAAAAAAATATTATTAGCTTGTTTTGTTTAAGTGTTAGACGATCTCTTTTGTGTGGCGAAAGAGAAGAAACAGAAGCTTGTGAAGTTTTAAGCTTTTAAAAAAAAAATGTATAAACTGGACAGTTTCAGTTTTTCTTATCTCTTCATATAATCTCAGACAGAGAAGCAGTACGGTCCACACACAGATCCAATCTCTCAATCCTGATCATCAGTCACTTCATTTACAGTTAATGGCAAATAATTTTAAAAATCTATATTGATATTTTTTGTGACACACAAAAGCAAAAGATATAAATAAGCCAATTTTTTAATTGTGAAGCATCTCTATACATATTATTGTGTGCATGTGCGTGTTTGTGTGTGTGTGTGTGCTACAAAACTGTATCTACAAAAACTCATTAGCTGTTATTGAGTTCTATATTAATTCCATTTCTGCATTATACATACAGTCTTTATCGAGGTTATCTGTTGAACAGACTGAAATATCAAAATCATGATCAAATCTTGTCATATTATGAACTCATTTCATATGCATGTATGTCCACAATCTATAAGCATAAATATTATAATTAGTACTGGAGCAAAGACTAGCTCGTCCTCTTGTCCAGTTATTCAGAACCTGTTTAGGAGAGCAATTCCTCTGGTCTTTTGTATGTAGTACATTAGGAAATCATGAGCTGTGTATTCATATAGATTGTCTTGATTGGTAGTTAACACATGTCAGACTCTTCAGTCAAGCTGATCCAGAGCTGCTCTCTGATGGCTGCGTTTGATGCAATCCTCACTTAGAGTTTCAACTGTTTGGTTGTGACCACAAACCCAGTGAGGAATTGATGGAGATGGAGTTTTTCCATCATTGATCAGAGAAAGTTTTTGCCTTTTGTCTTTTTTAATAAGCTGGTTTGTCCCCTCTAGAGAGAAAGTGAGAGATCAAAGTCTATGATCTTTGGCTGTGGATGAGCTGTCTGTATCTTCTACAGCTGTGCCAGTGAGTCGAAGTCGAGAAGAATCTACTGTCTTTCTCCTTTGCACGGGCGCAGGGCTCAATGTGAACGACTGGCATCGCGTATCTTTCCCTGCAGCGCAGATGCGTTTCATGTGCGACGCGGCCTGCTGGCGTTGAGAGATGTTGTCTGTTGTGTTACAGCTTCAGTGGGAAAGGATGCATTGAGGGCAGACTCATGCATACACGCAGAGAAATGCTAGCGGAGCCGTCTCGCCGCTCTGCCCTGTCAATTAGAGGCAGATGGTACTGATGAGAGAAGCAGGAATAATTCAATCTTCCACCCTGCTAACCTTTACCTGTGGAGCCGTACGGCAGCCATTGATTCTCTCCATGCCTGATTATTCACACACAGCCCAGAGGAAGTGAGGAGGTAGAGATGTTAGGGGAGGGTAGACGCCTGATCAATGTGACATTAGTGTGTTCTGACAGGGGTCTTTGAGGGGAACAAACGCAGTCGTCTTACATTGAAGATGTCATCATGTTTTGTCCTTGTGCTCAGCTGGTAAAACTTCACAGGCATTCTCACACTGTAAGTCACTGTGGTCTCTGTGTTATGGGGCTCATTGATTATCCACACTGTAATGTGTCGTCAGACCACTGATTATTTATTCCTGCTGGAAAATTCAGTTTAAGATGTAACTGTTTTTGAAACATGGTTTCTGGTCTCATCTGGTCATTAGCTGGTTCAGGCTGTTGCAGGTATATTGTGGTACTGTCTAGGTACTTTTTGAACCAGCTTGAATCCAGCAATCATGTTTCCAAACAACTACCAGCGTAAGTTAGACTTTTTTTTTCTTTGCTTCATAGACCTTCTGCAATATCATGTCTCATCTGGGCCTTGTTTGTCCAGAATGCACTCCTGACAGAGTGAGAGCTGTGTTTGACCAGATGTGAGGGCTTTTCTTTGCCCAGCCATGCTCAGAGACAAGCTGCTGTTTGTTTTTGACAAACTGGGACATTCCTGGAGTTTGACCGGGCTGGATTTATGACGTCCCAAGCCTTCACACTGTCTCTTTGTCTGGTCAGAGTCTTTGTGACACATTTTCACATTCATTCAGACAGGCCTGGGCCATGCATCTCAGCTCACTGATCAATCTTCTTCAGACAGAGATGTTCAGTAAGAAGGGAGTGTTGTTATTCTAGAACTGTGTGTAGTGTCAGACCAGGGCTATATAGTGTTCAATGAATATCATGATAATTGTTGTAGAGCATCAAAGGTTGGGCTGAGTTTTTGCACGTTGTATATCTCTGGTTTTAGTGATTCCTTACC